>QLOI01002355.1:10537-26398 GCA_003313605.1 Tuber umbilicatum | reverse complement strand
CGTTGTGGGCGGGATGGGGGGGTGTGGGTGGTGGCTGATTGGATTGCAGAAGTATAAGAAGTGCGTTTCTCCCTTTGCTACCTCTCACTTTTTGCATCTGGCTGGTTGGGTACTGATGTCTCTCGACAGCGAGATCCATGGGCCCTGGGATCCTGCTAGGCCGGTTATCCGGCGGCAGTGGGAGTAGAACATAGTAGATTACGCTTGGTTTGACAGGCTCTAGGATTGGGGCACTCTTTTTGTACAGTTTTAATTCTTGGTTTTTATTTAGTACATAGGTTAAACACCTATTACGGTCATGATATATCACTCGTTTGTTTCCCCCCCCGGCTGGTAAATGTTCCGGTTGAAAGTGTGCAACATCACGTTTCTCTCCTTCCCTTTCTCCCACCGCACCAACAAGGCGAACAAATTAACACTAAGCACAAACCACTTGCGACGATTGAATTCACTATGAAAAAAACCCTTGGTCAGAGAAAAACAGCTAGCGAGGATACCCAGGCTACTATATCCCAGGGCAGCAAACCCCAAGACCAATCCCCATAAACAGCAGCACCGATTTATCCTTGCTCGCATCCAGAGGTTGTCTCGAACTGCTGGCAACAAGTACGCGTAAAGAAAAAGAAGAAAAAAAAAGCACGCAGTCAACCCCAATTGATTATGATATACAGTGAAAAAAAGACACCATTACACCTTTCGCCTTTTTCAACCCCTCACTCAAGGAACCTAGAAATGACATGCGTGACTTGAAATCCCTGAAACGAAAAATTTACCACCAGATATGTAAACAGGAAGTAGGAAAGGGTAAGGGAAACGAGTGAAATTGTTGGAAGGCTGGCTTAGTCCTCGGTAATATCTACGTTTGTTAGTTCATCCATGACCTCGCAATGGTACGCAATGGTTAGGATTTACAAACCTCCGTACTCCCACATCCCTTTCCTCTCCTCCTTAGCCAGGGCTTCCCTCTCTCTAAGTGTACTGAGCTTGGCCGGGTACGCCTTTTCAAAGGGTCTCAGTTTCAGGGCAACCATAGCTAATCCCTCAGATACCAACTCTGCGTTGATGCTGCTCTCTGAGCGATCGCTCTCCCTAGGATCATACAACGTGAGGTAAAGCGCTCCGTCAGAGCCGGTATAATCAACGTTGGCAACCAACTGCTTCCCATTAGTCATCTGGGCAAGTGCGTCGACAGACTCCTGAGCATAGTTGAGGGCAGTGGGAAATTGAATGAAAGAGAGTGATGCATCCATGGCCTGAGGCATCAATTTGGCAGGCTGAAACTGAGGCTGTGATAGAGGACGAAGCCTCGAAAATGGCAGCTTCTCAGAGTTACCATAATCGATGTACATAACTTCAACCTCCTTTGCCTCACGATTGACATGACGGACACGAGCGCGATAGAAGGAGTTATCGTCTGTAAACTTTGCCGCGACCAATTCACCAACCCGAGGTGGCCCTTCTAATCCCTTGTTGTTCTGGGGCAAGAGATGGAAATTTTTGAAGGCAGTCATCATTACCTCAAGTGCCGAAGTACCTGCAAAAAAAAGTCAGTGATACCACCCCAAGTCTCTCGATATACATACCAGTTCCCACAACTTGAACCTTCAGCCTTCCCTGATCGTCAATATTGGTAACGATAATATCTCTATAATCGGTCCTTGGTTCAATGACCTCTTCAGTTGCCCCAACGTTCGCCGGGGAGTGGTGGCTGTTCTCTTCGTCGTTCTCAGGGGACCAGTCATGCCAAAGCCCCTTCCTCGCCTCCTTGGCCCTCTTTTCAGCAGCATAAAGTTCATTGGCGTTTCCAGATTTCTCAGCAGAATAATGGTGAACGGCCGCAAGCCCCTCATCCACGAGCCCCTTGGCAATATTCTCACGGTTGACATACATTGTCCCAATGAAGCCGCCAACACGATCAATGTCAGTTACATCAATCTCAACATCTCTCTGCATACACCGTCTCGAGGCATATTCCAGCGCTTCCGGACCAAAAGGCTCCGATTCCTCGGTTGGATTGCGAGCAGTTCTGGGGGCACGAATACCGCCCAGAACAAGAGTAAGACGGACATTCTCACGAGGAATGATGACCTTAAACCTGGATCCCGAAGAAACAAAGTCTACCACTGCAGGAACACGCTTCTGGCGTTGGAGAAATGAGAGGTAGGCCTTTGCCTTTGTGATGTCTTCTGAAACTTCGACAAGCTTGGAAGATGCAGGCGGCTTTGAGGCATACATTCCCTTCTGACCCCTCTGCGCTACTTCCTCGGCCGCGAGGAGTTGATCATAAATAGGCGAACGATCGTCGTCCTCCCTCCTATGTCTAATAACACTTGCCCATCCATTTTCAACAAGCAAGAGAGCAACATTCCTGGCAGTGGAATAGATGTCAGTAAGTTGGGCTCAAAAATTAACCAAGGAGAATGCATACTTATCGCTGAAGATGACAGTCGCCATTTCACGCTCATCATATCCTTCCGTAGCGGCGCGTTTTCCATCAATGGTGACAACAACACGTTTGCCAATCAGTTTCTTCCTCAGAAATTCCTTGGCCTCAGCCTGGAAAGGTGCCTGCTTAGGATCTGTAGGTCTATCTGACGGTTAGCAAAGCTTCCATTATTGAAACGTTCGGGCGAGTGCCTACTTCGGCTGTCGAACACTAGAAAGATTAATCCTCTTCTCGACACCGGCCTTGCCCCCTCGAACAACAAGTGTATCCGCATTCACAACCCTAGTAACAGTAGCATCGTGAGCACTACCAGTTGGAGCCTTGACGACATGGCTCTTCCACAAAGAAAGATTATGTTCCCTAGCGTGCTTCTCCGCAGCTCTAAGCCTACTCATAGGAGGCCCGATCATCGTGCTATGAAAGTCCAGACATCTACCAAGACCTTTCTTAAGAAGGGCCTCAGCAATGTTTCCCTGCGGATGGATAACATTTCCTATAAATTGAGACTGCGGACTCAAGCCGAGTAAGGTGACATCAACGGAACGTTGCAGCAAACGAGACTCAACAAAACTCTTGGCATCTTCACCATATTCTTCTGCTGGCTGCTCGTTTCCGGATCCGTCGACACGTTTCGTCAAGGGTGTCTTCACACCGGCGATGAGAACAACAAGTTGTTGATGAAACTTAGGTTCGAGCAAGAGTCTAACAACGACCCTATCTCCAGTAATGACTCTCTCAACGATACCTATAAAAAATAACCACCGGTTTAGCTCTCGCAATTACCCAAAATATAAAGTTCTTGAAGTATATCAACCCACCCGCAACAATCTGTCCCCTGTACCTCTCAAGAAAAGCCACAGCTTCGCTCGCAGGAGGAAATTCGTACTTGGACTCAACCCTCCCATCGTCAGAGGTACTCCAGACACCGTTACCTTCGGTCCTTGCAGTATCCTCCAACGCCTTCAACTTTTCAACAACAGCTCCACTGTCAGATTGGTTTTCACGTTTTCCCACATCCTCGCGAACCTTAACCCATCCGCTGGATACGGTCTTTTCAATCAGGCTCTCTCCATTGGGCAACAGGACCAACCCATATTCTCTGTTGGTACCAGGAACGGTGTATAAAACCTCAAATTTGACATCCTTTCCAACCGTAGTCTTGCGTAGGAAATCACGAGATTGAAAAGCAAAGGGCTATTACAACCGCCATTTAGCAACATGGCCTTGGCTTGACGAGAATTAGAGTTTCTGTCGGCTTACCTCGTCGCCTTCACGCTTCAACCTTGGAGCAGAAACATAAGCTAGGGCTAGGGTTTTCTCCAGACCAGAAGACCTCGTGGACTGGAGTATAAGTGTATCCCCCGAGTGAACGGACTTTACTCTAGCGCTAACGGACATGTCGATCGAAGATGGAACTGGGTTGTGACCGTGAAAGGTTTAATTAGGTTCAACGGAACTTAAGGTAAGTTAGCAGACCACCAGAAAGAGCCTCTATCGAGACAGTTAAACAAAAAAAACAAATATTTCTTTCTTTCATCTTTTTCTTTTGGGAAGGAAAAAGGAAAGCTGGGATGGAAACCTTCAAGCTGTTTGAATCCAATCTCAATTACGGAGAACCTGCTATGAGGGAACTTTATCAATCCGAACTTTGATCCCAATTGACTTCGAATGGTAGGGAGTGCAGGAAGAGAGGAGTGTGCGTGATGGAAAAGAAATTTGGTAGGAGAGATGACTTGGTTTGGTTGGGGAGGTTGCTCACGCAGGTACGTGCTATGCTCGTAAGGACACTTTGCGTTGAGGACACACCTTACGAAAGCTAGGGAAGCTACCGGTACCCTAGCCCTGAAAGGGTCCACACATAAATTTAGAAAATGCACAGAATACCATCAATTAATTTAGAATAAACAAAACCAAGACAATTTATTAGGATGGACACATAACCACCGATAATTACCTAAACATCATCAAGCTAGGATAGCATGTCACAAATTTTGGTGGGATACCTACGCTAAACTACGAGTATGGTTGCCCGCGCACAACTGATGTGTGTAACCTTGTGAAGTGATGTTGGACCTGTCTGATCTTGATGCTCGGGACTCGAGTGATGATGCATGCAACCTCCGATGAGATGTCATCTCATAATCCAATTACCGTAGCCATGATAACACGCAAAGGAGCAAGCAAATTCTCCCACCAGCTCCCAATCAATGTTTCAAACCATTAACCCACATTCCCATATCCACTACACGTAGCTATGGTACCTAGAGGTTTGTTGTACAGGGGTCCGCCAAACTAACCCTCACAAATTACGCTAATGATATAGTAGCAGTAAGAAGCAACACCACTCAAAGAGCTTGTAGTTTTAATGAGGTTAAAGATATTTCATTAAAGAGTCAAAGTCCTAACTAGTGCCTAAGGCAGCTCAACTGACATCAAGCTCCAACCCGCTCAACAAACATCTTTTTTCTCTGCTGTAACTTAATTAGAAATTCCGATATTAGAAATTCCGATAACACCTAAAGGACACAAGTCAACAGTTGTGGACAGACAGACAGTAATTAGGCAAAAGGGCGGGAGACATGCCACAAGCCGGGCGAGGGCCAGCATTTCCGGTCTTCAGGGATTCAGGATTGCCACCCTTGCCAAGATCATCAGTACCACCGTGGACAACGATGGTGCGCTAGAATATTTGTTAGCTTCTCTCTACTTTCGTTTATGCCCCTTAGAAAGAATGTAAACATACGCCCAGAATGCTCTCTGGGCCAATCAACTTGATGAGACGGTCATGCACAGTTCCCTGAGCATTGCCTTGAGCATCGGTCTGGATGTTGCCCAAGTCTCCAACGTGTCTCTCGTCCACATCGGGAGCACCATGGGACTTGCCGAAGGGGTTGAAATGAGGGCCCGCAGAAGTACACCCATTGGTGTTGTCACCGAACTCGTGGATGTGCATGCCACGCTGGGCATTAGGATCGTTGCCAGTGATGTTGTAGCTGATAGTGGTGGGAGCGGATTCACTATCCTGGGAAAAAGTAACGGTTCCGGAGACTGTGGAGTCCCCACGGACGACAGCGACTATATTGGATTAGCGAATATTGCATTACTGAAATAAAATAGCGGTGGCATCTAAGTGTAAAGGAAAGGGATTTCAAAGGACGAAAACCTCAAGACAATTGATGCCGAGAAAAGCAAACATCAAAATAGCAAGTTCCAGACAAACAATCTCAAAGAGCACTCACCAGCGTTAACCATTTTGATTGAAGTGAGGTTGCTTGAGGTTTTTTTTTTTGATGGCAGGGCACTTATGTGGTGTGCAGCGTGTTTGGGAAAGGGAAAGCGGAGGGAAGAAAGGAAAGAAGAGAGAAGGGTTGGTTGCTTGGTGGGGTAGAAGAGGGGTATTTTTATCTAGGCCCGGGGGGGCAAGCAATCAAACCTGTTCCCTCCATATAGTACTGTATCATACTCGTAATCACAGAAGCAACCAGAATTCCATCGCGCCCACCTGTGCTCGTAAGTTAAGTCAATAACTCTGGGCCCGAATGTATTTTCCATCTTCTTTCGCTCTGCTACAAACAGCTACCGGTAGATGGTATTCGGTCAGATTTACCGGTTAATGCACACCGTACCCGGGAATTATGTGAACCTTCCAATTGAGCCTAGACTTAAAATCGCGTCATCGATCAATTAATATTTGTAAGATGCTGCCAAGACAGGTATTGAGCCTTGAGGATTAAGCCCAGACCTCTCGTGAGGGCTCAACAGTAGAGGGATCGCCGTTCCAGTAGCTTATGGGATCCTCGGCGTCGTGTATGAGGGAGTGTGTTGATCATAGCAGACTTCTACCACGGGGGGGCAGTCTGAAGGCTTCTATCATTGGAGATTGGGATCCAGAATCCACTATCACTAGACGGCCAGGAGAAACACAGAATTACACATAATTCTATTGCAGCTTTTCACTCAGTACGGTACTATAATACCCGCGTAATGTTCGCAAGTGTCACATAGACTCCCTGCGAGTCAACATTCATGACGTAAACTTCTCAGCCTAAACTACAAACCTGTAAATCCACATGAAAGAAAGACCCCTTCGAACGTCCCAGCCCAAACACCCACTACAACCTCGTCTCCCCAACTTTCCCACCACCCATCCACCCGCTAGCAGCCTGTCTACTCCTCCCAACTTCAATCTCGCTTCGAGTCACCGCCCTCGCCTCAACAGCGGGATTATACCCTCTCCCTGCAATCCCTGCTACCCCCTCCAATTCCTTATCACTCAACACTTTATTCTTGCTTCCATCTACCCTCTTATACACCGTCACCACTGCGGCCCCACCAAGGCCCAGATTGTGCTGCAACGCCGCACCCACACCCTCCACGGTGCGTTCTCCAGCCCATCCACGCAGCTGCCAGACGAGTTCTGCGCATTGAGCCAATCCTGTAGCACCCAGAGGGTGACCTTTGGAGATCAGGCCACCGGAGGGGTTTACAACGACCCGCCCGCCGTATGTGATGTCGCCGTTGCGGACCATTTCATGGGCTTTTCCGGGTGGACAAAGTGATAGGGCGTCAAGGGTAATTAGCTCGTTCGTGGAGAAGCAATCGTGGAGTTCTACGAGTTTGATTGCGCTGGGGGCAACGTTCGCTTCCGAGAGGGCTTGCTCCGCTGCAGACTTGGTCATTGCGAAACCAATTAGATCGATGGCACTCTTGGAGTATAAATTGGGAGAGTCGCTATTTAAGTCAACGCCTGGATTTGCTTTAGGATATAAGAGGCATAGCGGAGGAAATATACGTAGCCATAGCCTGCCCAGCAATAAGTACCGCCCTCTCCCTCAACTCCGGATGCCCCTGCAACCACTTCTCCCCAACTAGCACCGCCGCCGCAGCTCCATCACTCGTCGGACAGCATTGCAGCTTCGTCAATGGGTCCCAAATCTCTGGGCTCTTCATAATCTGTTCAAGCGTATATACATCCCTAAACTGCGAGTACGGGTTCCTCCGAGAATGCTCATGATTCACCCTAGCAATCTCGGCAAAGTCCTCCTTTGTAGCGCCAAACCTCTCCATATACTCCCTCCCGGCGTTCCCAAAAAACTGCGCCGCCCCCGGTCGCTTAGGATCCACCCCCCTGGTATTCGCCATCATAACATAACTCTTGTCGAGCGGATTCGTGCGGTCCGAGAAGATGGTCCCCAGGCTCCCGGGAAACATCTTTTCGAAGCCCACGACCAGCACCACGTTCCCGACCCCGTGCGCGAGGAATCTGCGCGCCATGTGGAGCCCCGTCGACCCCGTCGAGCAGTTGTTGTTCACATTGTAGACCGGTATCCCTGTCATGCCGAATTGGTAGAATACCCGCTGCCCGCTCGTAGAGTCTCCGTAGGCATAGCAGGCGATTCCCGTGTCTACCTCGTCGTAGTTCACACCCGCGTCTGCGAGGGCTTTGATGCCGGCCTCGTAGCCCATTTCTGGGTAGTCTACTTGACCGCGAGGCTTGATAAACTTTGTCATGCCCACACCGAGAACGTAAACTGGGGATCTTGAAGAGGACATTTTTTTCCCCCTTTTTTTCTTTTCTTTGCTCTATGGGCCAGTGGGTGTGGGAATATCGTGATAGTGATGAGGAGGATTGGAGGGAGTTACGGTTAACCTAGAGAGATGGCAAACTTTGTAGACGTTGAGAATCCGGGGTTCCGAATGAACCGAGGTTGTTGCCCTTTCCTTTCTTGGACTTTAGCGGCGGTGCTTTAGCGAGATTCATATGCGATCATTCGCATCTGCTGCGAAGCACAATCTACCATACAGTATCTCTTCGTTCGTACCGAGCTTCACTCACTTTTAGCGCAGCACCCATAGGACGCCTGGTTAGGGAAAGGTGACGATAGGTAGCACACCAAGATAAATCAAAACCTGTCAAGTAATTACCGGTGCTCGCGCTTGCACCGTACGAGTACATTTACGCAATGTTGACTGTCTGGTGCTCAGGTAATAATTGCGTACTGTTGATGCACCGCACCCTTTCGGCGGAGAAGAACTGCCCTCCGCGCGCTACGACAAATGTGGTAGGGAAATCTTGGCTGGAAAGCACGAGTACTATAAGTCGATGGCATGTAGAACCAGAACATTTGATTCCGAATTTTGTATGGGCGGTCAGATACGCGCAGACAATTTACGGTATAAATTTGTTGTCCCCGGGTTCGGGTTCTACATGCCAGGGACTTTGTAGTACGGTACCAAATACCACGCCGCTCCGAAGGCTTTTCCAACTCATCAGGGAAGCTAAGCTGTCTAGGGAAAGAGCAACCCTAGCTCCAAGGGGATGTACCGTTCCGGGTTTTACGCCACGAGTTGTAGGAGCGCCGTAACCGCACATCGTGTATTATAGGTTTGTGGCGTAGAGAGCAGCGCAGGAGATGTTCTTCAGAACGGAACAATCCTTCCATGCACAAATATCTTCAGTTCACATTCCACCGCGACCCAGTGAGTGGGCCTCGGTGTTTCAAAACTCCCCCTTTACCCAAATCTATGTTTTTTCTTCTTCCTTTCATAATCCTCCCACCACGCCGGCGACAATGGACGCTACTCCTTCACTATCAATCCCCCGGCCTCTCAATCCGGGCTGACCTCAAAGACTCGCAATAGGCACGATCGCGCATACACCACCACCACAGTCATACTATACTAGTCTAGTCTAGCCCACCCCTTCCGATCGAAACCTACACAACACACCGAGATCTAGTAAGCATGATCCATACCAACCCGGCAACATTAGCAAGGCTAGCTATCCCAACATCGCTGCGCACAACCAAGTACCGGCACGCCCGGAGGTCTAAGCGTTACCGATTGACACCTGTCAGAACGTGTACTCGAGTAAAGGTGGTCGCGGCAGCAAGGGAGAGAATGCAAGGGGGTAAGACTCATTGTGAGAAACATAAGCCATACTGCAAGAGCAGTCCGACACCCGGAGGCGAGTAGCTGATTATGAGGCACCGCTCTTTGCCGAACATTTTAAATCCCCTCACCGGTACGCATGGGGAGGGAAAGAAGAAAGAAAGAAGCAACAACGAATATTCAGCCTCTATAACTGGGTGAGACGTTAGGAGGGGGAATGCACGACGCCTTACTTATCCTTCCAGCAGCGTTCGTATTCTGGGTACATTGACCACCACGGTATCCGGTCAGAGAGTAGAGTACGGTAGGCAGATATGAGATCCTTGTAATTACCAAATCGCGTGCTGTATGTCCTGCCCGACTTGCTACTGTGTTCAAACAAACTCTTCAAGAAAGAATGAACGAAACAGCGGCTCGGAAAGGCTTCCAGAACACTGCACCCGTGCGGCATCCCCCAGTCTCGCATCGATCGATCAACACATAACTCCATTAACCGCGATACGCGGTATCTGCGCAAGGCGGTAATCCATAAGCGCTGCAATAGGGTATAATACTCGAGTAGACTACTCGCATAGGCTGAAACATTGGTAGCAGTAGTGCGTGCATCCATGCCACAGGACAGAATGCAGAATGCGAGTGATTGGAAATGATCCTGCTGGTGTCTGAATTGTATCTGAACGGAGTTCAACGGACGGCCGTGTGCGATGCGACTCGGCAGGTATATTATTATAATACCGCAGAGCATGATATGTATAGATACTAACACCAGGTTATCCCCAGAGACCGACCCCGGAAACTACCCTCTTCCCTACCACCCAGCCACAAAACACCAACACGGCAAACAAACAAAACAAACAAAACGGAACGAAGATGTGATAAGCTTACCACTTCCCACCCGCCCACATTCATCACTCCCCAACCCACCCCTCCGGTTCTCCCCACTCCCACTTTCCCTCCCTCCACTCCCAGTCCGAGCCATTTTCACCCCTCCCGGTAAGCGACATCCCTCGCGCGAAACAGGAACCGAATGAGCAAAACAAGTCTATACGAAACAAAGCTGAAACTACGATACCTTGAACTGGTGCGTTCCGTGAGGTCCGGGCTGAAGCGGTGCGTATAATATTCTGTGCTTTTGGTTTTTGGGACGGTACGTGCCGGTGACAAGGTTGTTATTACCGTACGGTACTGCTTGTGTTACGGGCTCGGCAGCCCTACGGTATGTATTATACTTGGACTTGTGCTACTATAGCTGCGCTCGATTGCGATTTGCCGGGGAGGTATCCGGAGAGTTGGATGGAGGTATGTAACTTAACGGCGGATCCTAACCGTGCCAGAGTGGGCGGTGCGGTGAGGCGGACGGAAGGGGGGAGGTGATAGGAGGATACAGCACGGTGTCGGATCGGATGCTGCCGTGTGGGCTGTGGAATGGTATAGTATTCACAGTATGGTACGGTACTCTGGTGCTTGATACCGTAGTATCATACATGGGCGGATTAAACCGCATTAGACTGACATGGCATGGCATAAATTGGACTACCGTGTCCCTCCATCTTCGGCACCTCACCACCATACATCCATCCATCACGGAGGTGAGGCTAGCTAGCTAAGCTGGAATAGCCTAGTGCACGACCCAGACATGCACTTCGGGATCTTCCAGAGGGGTCTTTTCTCGCAAAAGGAAAAAAATAGTCCAACTATCGTGAAATGCAGCCTTATGAGTACTGTACTCGTACGGGTACTGTGGTGCACCCTGCGCTACATAGTTCGTCCCATCTAAACCGCACCGCGGTCTGCCTAGGAAGGGAATCAAAAGGAATTGGGCAGAAAAGAACAGAGGTGGTCTCTCACACAGCACCATAGTGATAACATTATCATACTTGTAAAGATTAGATTGGCTGTACATCTATAGACCTAATCCGATACCAAGCCTGTTTGGGTGAATCCTTCCTTCCTCCTCCATCTACCGTCTTTATTCATTCACCCCGCCTACGGCAGGTCCCACCGAACAAGCACTGAATTACCGGCCGACCGATTGCCCACCAACCAACCAACTGGCCTGTTGCTCAGAAATCCAAACCAAATTAAACCAGCAAGCCAAACAAAAGTCCCCAAGTAATCGGCAAAATCCATTCACTCATAAACGTAAAAAAGTCAAACACCGAGAGCATCCATCTATAGCAAATCCCAAAGCGTAAAAAAAGGGGGGGAACCGGGAAACAAAACAGGTAAGGAAACAGATAAGAGAAGGGAAAAAGAAGAAAGAAACTTTTCAACCCGAGGATGAACACGGGTATAAAGCCAGCCCCCCAGAGATATAAGAAAATATTACAAAGAGAATTAATACTTACAGCGAAAGAAGCATGCTCCAAGTAGGATGTGGTTCGGGAGAAAAGAAGAGGTATAGGAAATGATAAACGAAATGTGAGGGTAGTGGGGAGAGAAACGGCAGAAATCCCTATCCAAAGCGAAAAGAAAATACCAAAAACCAAAAAGGAAAGCAAAATGTAGAAAATGCCACCGCAACCCGAGACAATCGACCCATAAGCCCTCTCGATGGGGCAAAATTCTTGCAATAAGCAGCAGAAGATAAGGAACACACTAATCTTCAGTCACAACCTTCTCCTTGGCTCTACCTCGATGGGCCTTCTTGTCTTTCAGGGTTGCACTGCTGCTTCTGCTTCGCCTTCTTGTGCACAGCACAGGCTTGATAGAGTCAAGGGGTTTTCTGGCGAGCTCGCCGACAGCAGCGCTCTCACTTCGCACACTCTTCTTCTTGGGGGGTGGGACTTCCATTACGAAACCCCCGTCGCTGTCATCATCATCGTCAGGATCGTCGTCCATCTCGTGTTCGTTGTCGGAGTCAATCTGTCTGATATCCGAAAGTCTGCTTTGATGGAAAGGTGTGGGTGGGCGATAATTCGTGTCGACCTCCTCTTCGTGGACAATCCCGGCAATGGAATTTTTCCGAGAGTAGCGGCTGTTGAAGAATTCACTGCTAATGGAGCTATTCTCCGACACTATGCTCGGCACAGACGGGAAACTTGTGGAATTGGTAAGACTTGAGCCGGCGGTTGTAGCGAACTGTTCCTCGCTAGACGAAGATACGAGGTGGTTTGGATGGCTAGAATTAATGGGCATCTGGATATGGTCAAAAAAGAAACCACGATACCTTCGTTCCATCAAAATCGGAGGCGTAGGCGAATCATGCGAAGGGTAATAGTAGTTCTCTTTTGTCCATCCGGGAGTGACATCCGCATTAGAGGCCTCAGGGTAGGTATACTTGTTACGCTCCTCATGTCGCAAAAACTCTTTTCGTTGATCCCTTTCCCAAATTTTTTCCATGGACACCTCATCGTCGGGGCTCGTAGGGCATGATTTATCTTTCATAGTGAACGAGGCAAATTTTCTACCGATGTCCCTATCCCATCGGGGTTCACAATCGATCGCGGGAAGCCGGTTGTTGTCGATCACCGATCCGCCGTCAACGTCGATTCCCGCATAACTATGTCTCCGACCATTAGGAATCTGAACATGCAGCGAGCCATTTCCATAGGCATAGAAAGAGTGATCACCACGCAGTGCACCTGCGAGTGGATCCCGCGCTCTCAATGGACTGCCCTCCCGACTCGCTGATCCTTTCACTTTGTCTCCATTATCATGAAACCCTCCACTCCTCATACTGCGAACCACTCGTCTCATTCCATTTCCAATCAAGCTGCCTGCGTGATGGCCGTAACTCGGTGCCCTCAAAGAGGTGTCCGACCGAGAAACGTGAGGATTCTCAGTTGGTCCGCCCTGGGAGATGTTTCCATGCGTTCGATGGAGAGCCGCATTGGTTCCACTGGGTTCATTACCAGCAATAGCGTGGCGTCGCGATGAAGCGCAGAGAGTGGATGAACACTTCCTCTGCAATCTCTGAGATTCGGAATCTGACCGACGGTGTGAGTTGGGATCCGATGATTCGCCGTTGGAACCGCAGTGGCCGCCCCCATCCCGCATAAAATCGGAAGAGGCTGCATTGTTGGCCGCCGAGCAGGCCGAAAGCGGAGACTTATCCTCGTCTCTCCACTGAGGATTGCTCCCCATCCAGCGTAGCTCCCCCTCATCATCACCCAAATGCGCACTTGGGCAACATCTAGTTGTTGTAACCTCTCTTTCCTTCTCAGCCAAGCTCTTCGTATCCTTCGTCGAAATTACATTTGCAGTGCTACTAGCTCTCCTACGCAGCCCCTTTCCCCATTCGACGGCTCTCTTGACAGCGCTTCTAGCTCGGTTCAACACACCAGCGCTGGAAACAGCCTTCTCCACATCTTCCACGGTAACCTCAATCTTGTTGCCGTCAGACATTCTCTCCGGGTCCGTTTCGTCAACCCAGGCACAAGGGTCAGTGATGCCCTGGAGAACCCACGGATGTCGCTTAACCTCTCTCAAAGTTATCCTTCCGGTTGGGTCTTTTGTAAGAAGCCGTTTGAGCAAGTCTTTGAGATCAACGTCAATCGGCTCTGTCTCCATTTCGAGCAGCTCCTCAGCCGTCGGTGGAGCACTAGCCGGTCTAGAGGAATCGATGGCTTTGGCAGGGCGAACCCGGCGGTTAGGAATCACGAGCTCCTCCTTGGCAATAGCTCTAAGAAGTTGGAATTCGTTGTCCGCCATGAACGGGCAGCGAGCAAAGACAAGACAGTAAAGCGTGACACCAAGAGCCCACACATCAATTGCACTAGTGATTTGAGGTCGTGGCTGGTTGTAATCTACGTGGAATAAAATGTTAGACATATAAATCAAAAGTAAGATAAATGTGAAATGATATGAAATAGGAGCGTAGGGGGGAGTATATAACGCCGACTCACCAACATGACAAAGCTCGGGTGCAAAAAACGCTGGAGTGCCAGCGGTTTTGGCTAATTCCAACTCGTTCTGCTCAAGCCCAGTAGCCTCCTCGCCATCATCGCAGCCATCCTCATAATCCCTAATCGGTCTCCCAAGAAAGCTCACTCCAAAATCAGATATCTTGACCCTGCGGTCCTGAGTCCATAGCAAGTTCGCAGGTTTAATATCACGATGAATGATACCGTGGTAGTGTAAGTACTCCAAGCCGAGAACCGTATCGCGGAACGTGCAACGTGCTTGCTCAAACGTGAGAGAAGGAACATAGCCAACGCCTTCGCCCGACCAGCTACAGGTAGAACTATCAGATGAGTAATCAAGAGTCTGAGAGGGCGGGAGCTGCTCGGTGTCAGAGCCAAGGGGAGGCAGGTCAGCAGAGGTCGTGGGCGGGAGTCTCGGTAGTGGGGGGTGGGGAGCGCTCTGTTCAGGCTCAGAATCAGAAGCAAATTCCAGAGACCAAAATTGGCCATTCTTTTTTCTCCTACGAGGTCGACGTCTCCGCCTCCATGTATCCTCACCCTCGCCCTCGCCCTCACCACCCCCGGCCACAGTCCTCCTCGCGGTAAAGTTGGCCTCAAATTCGCGGCGCAGACGCCGACGTTCCCGCCGCAAAACATCGGGATCACCAGGTTTCCTCCAAATAATCTCGCCCAGTTGGACATATTCCAAGATCAAATAAACCTTCTTACTCTGAGGATCGTCGATAACCTCGAGTAACCGGACCACGTTCTCGTGACAACATTTCTTGAGGATGGCGATTTCCCGACGGACTTTCTTCTCCGATTCACCATCACCGCGGCGACCCAGTCTAGGACGATCCTGCGATCTCTCTACAATCTTGATGGCCACCAACTCGCCCGTGTCAAAGTCGGTCCCGAGCTTCACTTTACCGTGAACGCCTCGTCCGATCTCGTCGATAATGGAATAGTGGTTTATGATCTTCCTGCCGGAAATTGGGTCAAAGTCGAGATCAAGTAAATGCGTTTCCCTAACCGAAGTATTATGTTCCGGCTGGCGATACTGGCTAGGGTGGAGATGGGGACCCATAACGGCCTTGTCGGAAGGCGGAACATGTGGAGGGCTATACAGGCCAGGGGATGACATAGGCGTCGGTGGAGTGGGATTACGGCTATGAGGCTGGTGAAAGTTTGCAAGAGAAAACATTGAAGCTGTCGATGTGTGTCTAGAAGTAGTAGTGGAAGTATTATTCGACGAGTGTCCAACGAAGTGATTGTTATGGTATTCCATTGCACTATGAGCGCAGGGGTTTTCTTCCCGCCAATCCCTCGGCGCGGCAACTGCAGAAGTAGAAGGAGTAGTAGTAGGGGATGCCAATGATTGGGGGTGAGGATGATTGTGGTTGGGTATATGTGAACGGGAAGAATGGTTATTTCCGAAGGAGCGGTTTTGGCTGAGGGACCTCATGGTTTTACACGCCGTCTCAATGGCATTCTGGTTCCCGGAGAGTGGTGATGTCGATGGGGGCGAAGGATGAGTTGAGACGAATCCAGGTTGTAGTAAGCGAGGAGGAGGGGCTAGTTAATGGGAAAGTGAAATAGAATGGGGAGTGGGGAGCGGATCGTAGTCGTATTGTACGATAATGTATCGGTGTTGTATGATCAAGTAATTTGAAAGGGTAG
>QLOI01002354.1:0-12462 GCA_003313605.1 Tuber umbilicatum | reverse complement strand
CCAACCTCGTCCCCGGGAAATCTCCATTCTTGATTCATCCACCGGAAACAGCTAACCATCACAACCACCGTCACGGCGATTATTAGAGTCCACAACGAAGTCTTCCAACGTTCCGCAGACGTGTTCACCCTCCCGACCTCGAACGAAGATATCTCTGCGCACCAAGGGGTCTTCTCCCGACTACTAAAGATCCACACAGAGTCCGTACAGGCAGGCGCCTTCTTCCCAGACTGGGGCTACCAATGTCTCAACACCAACGATGATGCGGAAGCTGCGCACTGGCCGCCCTTCCTAATCGCTAGCGTCGAGCATATAAACTCTCGATACGGTAGTCTGGCCTCTAAGCAGCGCACGCCTGAAGAACAGGAGCATCTAGAAAAGCTTATCGGGTTCGTCTTCGCCGTTGCGAGTCATCAAGTGGCGGACGCAACGTGGCATGCTATTCGCCTCCCCACTGGATTTATGAACGCGCTGGCGGGCGTGGACTTTGGTGGGGATGAGGCTGCCGCGCATAGGGTTTTGGACCTCGGTGGGGATGTGGTGCTTTCTTCTAGGATTGCCCGGAACGGTGAGGATGGGAAGGTTTGGATTGGGGGTAAGTGGTGGGTCCCTATCGGGGATCTTGTGGCCATTTATTCACGCATTGGGAGGGATGTTTCGGGCTTTGTTATGAGGTATTGTACTATGCGGGGGTTGGCAGCGCTGAGGAGTGGGCTGACACTTGGGCCCAATTTGTGAGTGCCCCTGCAGTTAGTGGGGACTGGCTGGCTGATTAGGGTAGGTACGACACTGTCGCGTCGGATTCGCCAATGCTCACGGCGGAACTGGACGGGTACTACCTTGGCGGTATCAGCGAGATGGCTGCAAGGTCGGTTAGCTGCTGGGCAAATTTGACCAGATGGATTGCCTTCGGGATAGACAAAGAGGAGAAATTAATGAATGGTTGGGGGATTTGCGACGTCTTCCGCGCGATTCGGGCAAGAGGGGGTGCTGGCAGCTCCTTACATGGCGAGGATCGAGAGCGGGAGATGACTGATGAGAGAATGAGAAAGTACCCCGGCGGGATAACCTTCACGAAGGATCAATTTGGCGCCGAGAGTTATCACATCCCGGGCATGCATCCTCCGAGTGCGAAGAAACCAAAATTTCCAAAGCTCAGTGAGGACGCACCGAAGCTTAGTGACCCGACATATACCTCGGCTTATCAGTTCTACTCGCACTTTGGCGCATCGCTGTCAATTGGGGAGTTCTCTCCGTCTGATGACGGCCAGGCGGTTGCTATAGGTGCACCTTGGGAATCTACAGACTCTTCGAAGCCGGGGGAAGGGAATGTCTACATTCTGCCATTAAAGGACTTTGTAAACTCAACTCTCCAATCGGTTCCCAAACCTCTCCCGCTAGTTGAACAACCCACTGCATCTACAGACCAGCGATTCGGAATCTCTTCCACACCTTGGAGAATAATGAATACCACATTCCTAGCCGTGGCAGCGGCTGGACCATTAACCTACGACCCTAGCACACCCCCGTCACTCCCCTTCCAGGGCACCTCCCCGGCGGGAAAAATCCACGTCTTCCCAAAGGGCAGTGGGTCAAGTGTATTCTCTATCACCTTTAAGGGTGCCGAGCTGGGCAGCATCGGGCGGCGGTGGTGGGGAGAATCCATGCTATCAGCCGATCTCGCCGGCGACGGTGAAGAAAAATTGATAGTCTCAGGATCACGTAGCGACGGGCTACGTATCTGCGAGGGTAGAGGGAAGGTACAATTTGGCGAGGGTGAAATCGCAATTATTTCCTTGTCCCAATCGCCCTCCTCCCCTCCCCCCTCTTCCTCGGATCAGCCTATACACGTGGAATCATCAGACGACCAGAGCATAATCCTGAACGCCACAATCCTCTCCCTTCCAGAAAGCGCAAAAACAACCCCGTGTTCCAAAACCTCCACGTACGAAAAATTTGGCGCGGCAATTGCCTTCTCCGAACATTCCCATACTCTTTTCGTCGGTGCCCCGGGAACCTCCAGCGTTTTCGCCTACCGCTGGAACCCGATATCTTCTTCTCTCGAACACGTATACACAATCCCAGCCCCACGCGCCCCGCGCCCCCTCTCCTCATCCTCTTCATCCCCTCGGAGTAACTTCGGCGCTGCTGTGATCGCTGGCTACACCTCGGGCACAGAATGGCTCGCCATTTCCGCTACGGATGAGGACGTGGATGGCGTCAAGCAATCCGGTATATTTAGACTATACACTCTCTCCGAGAGCTCCGCGGAACTAGTCGCGGAAGTAGCCCCCGAAAAGACGAGCGCGGAGTGGGCCCGTTTCGGTAAGGTCTTTGCAAAGGATGGGGATAGCGGACTATGGATTGGCAGCGAATTCTGGGATGGGGGACGGGGGGCAGTTTGGTGGGTTGATGTTGGGAGGGTACTTAACGGGGGGGCTACAGTTGTGCGTGCCCAGGTTGTGCTCAAAGAGCAGGAAGAAACGGTTAAGAAAATCTATCTTGCGCCCGTTAGGGTTGGTAAGGAAGCTAACGTATTCCCCCCCACGGTTATCATTTTCGCGGGTTGAAACAAACTAAGAGTACCAGGCACGCTTCGCAACATCAATCGCATCCGGCGCCGGTAGAGAATTAATCGTTGGGATACCACGCGCGGGCGCCACACATCCGCTTCAAAGCGAGAGGTTTTTTGGATATGTGGCGTTTTATGGGAGGGTATGAGATAGGGCAGGGGAAGGTGATGTAGGTGTATGGGGAACGAGGTGTAATGGGTGGATCTATTATATGATAGTTTTGAAAATTGAATATGAATAGTGTGATACTGTACGATCCATGCCATTTAGAACAGTCAGCTGCCAGCACCCGGTGTGCTATCCCTAAAGAAATTCATTTTCGTCAGCGCCAGCAAGCCCTGTCCTTAGTTTTTGGGCCTGTCAGCACCAAGATTTTACCAACAATCTGCAGTTCATAGCTCCACTCCTCGAGAATGCTATATTTAAAAGAATACGGTACTCGTATTTTGTTATAAAAGATTAGTTAAAGCCATAATCTCCATTTAAGCCTAGATATCTATACTACCTACTTAATATCCAATTCCTCCAACGCTATACTACAGAATCCAAGCTTTTAGTTTTTATTTTACAAAACTTGAATTTGTCTAGCACCCCATATACTACAGTAGTAATACGTCTACGGATGTACACCTGCAACCCCAAAGGTAAGGATTACCGTACAAAAAGACTGTTGTGCCCCACTAGAGGAAAGAAACATAACATCCGTAATATTATACAGTGTGCAGCAATCAAGGGCTCGGAACCCAGACAAAGGAGCATCCGGAGCAGCGATTCTTTGTATTTACGGAACTGGGAAAGGAATGACTTGTCTTGTTAGTATAGATTGTCCGAAGCGCAGTACAAAGACCTGAAAAAAGTAGTCAGCAGTTTATCGTTACAAATGGTGTGAGTGGTACAATGCCTTCATATTATATAGCAGTTTACTTTTTTATATATACCGCTTCTGCTGGATGGGGCAGTCGGCGCTGTAAGCCGATCAAGTCTTTGGGCGCAGGCAAGGAACGGGAATGAAATGGCATGCGCAGCCGGTATCTAATTGGATAAAGTCGGGTGGGCTTGAGTATAACAGAGTCCCCCGACCGGCCTACGGACTGGACTGTGAAACCGCAATGAAAATCATGACGGCTGGACATCAGTGCCATACCGAATGAGTTTGGAGTTGATCACGAGTGCTCACTCGTACAAACTGCTCGCCATGCAGTCACCTCGTGTCTGGGGCATGGCACACCGAACATTTGCGGGATTGACTAACAGCGGCATGCCGTGCGGATAATTCCCAACACTAACCTTTCGTCTGCAATCCTGGGGAGCATTATACCGTGTTAACTGAGGGGGTCGCCCAGCGCTGGAAAATTTACGTTCGAATAAGGCCTTTTGTTCCAAGGTTTGTCTCGGAATCGCGGTAAAACGTTATAGGTCAACTATTCATAGTCAAGAGTAAAAGCCTTTTGGGGGTCCAATGTTGTCGGAAGTGTAGGTTTTGCCTCAGTCTCTGCTTATTTCGGGGGAAAAGTGGTGGGGGATCCTCATCAGTCGATAGGGTGCTAGGTCTGTGGAGATATTGGCTCCCACACGCTGAAGTATTGGTAGTGATAATACCGTGTTATTTTACCGGTATTGTTGTCGCACCGTAGGCGTAAGAGGTTAGGTGACCTGGGCTTGTCTATCGCACGCTTACTTGTCGTCTCTATATTTCCCGAGTTCCCCCAGCCATGCGAGCTGGCTTTGGGTGACCTTTCGTGAATAATTGTAGGTTTCCACTCGTTAGTTCTCTGATCCGACCGCTACAAGCCAAGCATAATAATCTATAAGACGGGAGTTGAAAGGTAGAAGAAAAGAAAAAGAAAAGGAATTGGGTTTTTTTTTTGGTCTACGGTAGTTTTGTTTGGGGAATCTGGTTCAGAGGCAGACTCTCAGTTCTGGGATGGCTGAATTGGCCTATGAGCGGCTACTTACGATTAAACCACCGCTTTCACATTGATCACTCTATTTCTCGAGAGCCACTCTTGAGCGGTTACTACCAGGGAAAGATACGAGATCCGCCTCAAGACCGTAGAGCGCGGCGAAGCAAACCTTCTCCGGGATTCGTCGGGGATTTTATCATTCAAAGGGGTGACGAGTTGGGGCGCTATGTGAGGCCCGGAGGTGGTGACTGAGAATACAATTTTTATCTCCTATTGTAGCCCCTCAGCTCCTCTGCACATGGTGTCACGGGATTTGTAGGGGGGATACAAGGTATCAAGAAAGCATCAGCCAGAACTTAACACTCGATGAGCTGTCGAGATGCAATCATAAGACGTCTCTCGCATTATTGTTCCCCGCAGGTTCCGCTGTTGAAGAAAACCGGTACTCATGACGGCCGACCTGAAAGCCTGACGGTCTCCTGGACGGGGCTGTGGTAGGCAAGGGATACATTGCCGTCAACATCGGTCGGTACGCGGGTGTGTGTTAGGTGGTCTCGGGCTTCTCTTCTGGGGTACTTGGCCCCGGGCTCCAGCCTAGGGCACAGCCAAACAGATTAGCTATTTATCGGTCAATATTTTGGCGTTCTAGCTACCCCTCCGAGCAAGGAGTGAAGAAAGTACCGGTATTTTCCCTGGTGACAATCTGTGGCGCTCCTGCTGCACCCGAAGAATAGCATGATAATTCCTTTCACATACTTATCAGCCTCCCCGTGCATCCGAAACATCTTCGGCCACCTATCTCAGCGACACGTGCTTTGAGTTCCTTTTTCGTGATAAGCCGGGCACAAAATTTTCATTGTTGAGCTGTTCCCTTCATTGCACCATCCTCTCGGAACCTGATAACAATGGTAGGAACAAGTGCTTGTTAATAATAGTATATCGGTATTTCTTTCCTTTCCTGAGGTTGTGCTTCTCCCACATGCCAACAGTTGGTCTCTCAGCGCGGCCTCCTCATTCACAGGATGATATATATTACTGGGGTGATGTTAAAGTTGGTGGAAACTGTGCTCGAATGCTGGTACCTGAGTACAGTACCGCACAGCACTCTTACAGCTCGCAAGCTTGGCCTAAGGAAGGCACGCTAAGCGCACGCTTTTGGGGGAGACATTGTACTAGTACGAGTACCGGTACAATACTCGTAGAAGTATAAGTATCACACACAACTGCCGTAGCCAATGGGAATCTCCACGAGCATCATGGCAACGGAAGAAGCCGGTGAGCCAGAGTTGGAACCAAGACTCTTCAACACTGAATCCGCACTCTGGCCAAACTGGGGAGAAGGTGGATCTTATCTCGGCACGGTTGGCCGTCATGTATCCCACGATAATGAACACCTTTAGAAGTTGGGGGTGTGAGAGTCTGGTCTTCCTGTAGGGAGCATTCCACAATTCCCTCACGGTGAGGAATGATTGTTTGTGTAAGAAGGCTTGGCATGAGACCTGTTTGAGGGTCCTGGTACCGGTACTCGTACAGTAAGCGAGGCTCAGAGAACTCTACTCGAGTATCTCAAATGTTTAGCCGAAAGACTGGGCTAGACTGGATTCGCTGGGATGATTGAAAAGAAAATACAAGACAATAGAAAAAAGTAAAAAAAGTGCAAGTTGGAGCAAGAAAAGGGGAAAGAGCGCCCCCGCTTCTTTATCTCCATCACAGGCTAACTATTTTATGCTTCCTGAGTTGTGATACTTTCGTTCAGTTCATATTATTCTCACGATAACTGATGGATCAAAGCCTATACCCTGGGGCATCCATTGACAACTCCCGCACCCTGTGAATTCCAGATCCAATTACCCCTAATCCCTAACGCGCCACACACGGACGCGACGGACGGACGACGCAGAAGTTTGACAGAAATTGGAATCTTTGACCACCCGACGACTAGCTATAGCAAACTTCAACTCGCTTTATATCCCCTCCCTCACCCTCTCATCCTCATCATCATCACCGTCATTGCCATCACCCCTTTACCCATCTCTATCCCGCCAAAAGAGATACTCTGCATCCCCATCTACCTTCGCCCAAGACAACCATCGTATCGTAGCTCTCTCATCAGCACCTATTTTACTGTATTAACCCTATGACTTCTCCCCTCTTGGCAGCTTAAACATTGCTTACTGGCTAGGAAGAGAGGAAGGAGGAAGAGGGGAAAATAAAAATAAAAAATAGAAATAAGGATACCCACCTGATTTAGGAAACTTACCCCACCAACCGCTATGTCCTATTCTGCTCTTCCTCAAACCACTTCCTACCGTAGAAGGAACAGCACCGCTTCTTCCATTTCCTCTGATGCCTCCTATCCACCGCCTAAACTACAACCCCTTTCTCTCGACCCCGAACCTCGACCTGTGCAGACGGAACATTCGCCAACTGATCGTGTAATGTCTATTGTCAAATCCGGCCTTCGTTCGGACACACCTTATGAAATGGTCGGCGATAGCTCGGATGAGGAGGGTGATTTGAGCGGAAGGGGGGCTCAGGGGGGCGGTGCTACGGGGAATAAATGGAGGACCGATGGCAAGAGAGACAGTGGAGGTATGAGTAGAAAGGTAGACGGAGCTTTCAATGGAATGGGCAGAGAGGGAAATGTTGGTTTTGGAGTCCATGTGCCGGATTCCCCTCGTTCAAAGTCCGGCCCGGCATCGCAGGGGGCCACTTCCTCGGTCAACCATGGTGACCACCGGACGGAATTGGAGATCGCGGAGCATAATTTGAGACTTGAATTGCAATTGGATGGTCGTGCGGATATTAATTCTCAACAAAGGGGAGATGTCTCAGACTCTCAGACAGCAAGTAGGGATGTGTACCGCCCCTACCAGAACCATATCCCAAGCGGGAGTCTTTCTTCCCATCAATTACCTCCTCTACCAGTGTCCACAAATATCTTGGATCCCGAAGATCAGGCCTTTGGCTTCACCGCCTCGCCGGAAGACGTTCACCCAGCTTTTCGGCATTCACAGTCGTATCCTGAGCTTCCACCCCCTCCAGAAGTTGAACACGCGGGAGAGCAGCAGCACGAGCACAGACCTGCGACATCTGCAACCAATATAGGGGATTTATTCGAGGATTTTGACGGAGTCCATTTCAATTTAGATCACCCAAGTAATCAGTTTTCCGTGGCATCTCCTCCTCCACCCCCTCCTCGGCATAGACAGCGTCCGAGCCAACACTCGATTCACCCAACCTCGCCGCATTCCGATTCTCAAGGTTCATCGAATCTAGTATTCTATCCGGCTCCGGTTCCTGCAATGCTAAATCTTCCCCCTACGCTATCTAAACCTAAACCAGCTGCAAATAACAGGCATTCCCGTCATATTCCCGAGAATGTCGACCTCACCAATAACCGTCGTTCGGCGGCTTATCCCGGAGCAGGAGCGTCAGGTCCCACTCCGGACAAAGACATGCACCGTCGCTCGGTTGCCACCTTGGATCAGGTTGCCAACCGCCGTTCAATCGCTAATCTGCCCCCTGCCTTGAGAGCCTCTCAATTCTTCGATACTCAAACAATTCCCCAGATTGAAGTCAAGGAGGATTCTGCAGTTGCTACGCTTGATAGTATTCTCGATGCTTCCGCAAAGGCTCCTCCAGCCGCGTTCACCGATCACCCGATTGCTGGTGGGGCCGTGCCAATCGGACCTAATAGGAATAGATCTTCAATGCATCTTAGCGGTGGGCCAAACAACAATTATCGTAATAGTGTGGCTATAACGGTTAAGCTGCATCCTGGAGAGAGCCCTAGGTCCTCTATGGAGGACGAAACTCGTGAGGACGCTCGGAGTCATCTTAACCCTGAAACCGGCGAATATTACGATACCGGTAATCAGCATCGATACTCTGGGATATCGGAGGATTTTGGACCACAACCCGATCCAGATCTCAGCGGTGGTCTACCTACAACCCTACTCGCCGAGCTCGAATCTCGCAAGGCTCAACAACGGCTTCGGACTCGAACGGCAGCTAGTGCTTTTCCCACTGGTATTCGCAGCACCCTTCTTCAGCTCGACGCCGTGGCGCAAGTACAGAAGGAGGCGAGGTCGAGGAAAAAGACGCATTTGGCATGGGAGGACCCTGGTGATGTGGATGAGGATGATCAAGATGCTGATGTCCCTCTCGGATTGCTCTATGCAGTGGCTCCTGGCGCACAGAAGCGTCGAGATGACGAGGTTCCCCTCGGCCTTCTTATGAAGAAGCAAATGGAAGATGCGGAGCCACTTAGCAAACGTCGAGAACGTCTCCAAGGACAAAACGGACACGTAGTGCAACCTCAGCCCAGAAGATTCCTCGACCTTCCCGGCTTAGGCGGAGGATCAGAAGCTAGCGCAGCGGATGCGGATGAGGAAGTTGAAGGGGAGACTCTGAAAGACCGAATGAAGCGTCTCAAGGAGAAGAAGGAGTTTGGTACCGGCACTCTAGGAATGGAATTTGCTAGTCCACGCGAAGGGAACGGTTCTCCCGCCAAGCAGGAACGAGCACCCCCGGCTGAGGAAGAAACTCTTGCTCAGCGTAGGAGACGCTTACAGCAACAAGAAGCGACCAAGCGCGAGAGTACGCTCCTACAGCAGGAAGTCCGTAATAGACGCAACATGGTGGACCTCCTTCACCGCGCCAACAACCGTCCACAAAGCTTTTACTCTCAGGCGGGTAGCAATACGGGATACATGCCGCCGCAACCGCAAATGGGCGGGCTGATGGGCAACCAGTACAATATGCAGGTGGGCCGGGGAATGCCCATGCCTATGCAAGTGCAAATGCCTATGCCGATGAACATGGGCGGGACTGGGGAGGTTATTCTTGACCCCAAACAACGGGAAGTGGTGGAAAGGTGGAGGGCCAGTGTTATGTAAATTGCGTTCATTATTTTTCACCATTCTTGTCAATTGGTTCTTTCTTCTTCTTTTCTGCCTCTTTATTTTCTTGTCGATTATCACTTGGATGCCAATGTTATTCCTTTTACCCTTGCCCTTTTTTTCTCTTCAGCCTGACATGGCAGGCGCGGCAAATATTTCGGTTGCGGTCGGTCCTTCTTTGGATGCGGTGCATAGCATGGGTGCAACTTCTTATGTAAAGTAAATCCATTAGTTACTATCAATGGATCAATTGGTCAAATGCAATGCAGTGCAGATCATCGATTGCTCTGCCGGAGAGAAGTCAAGCCAATCCACCAGCATTCGCTCGCCTTTCCTCCCCGTCCCCAAGTTTTCGCAAACGGACCCCAAATCCCAGCCAAGCGAGGTACCAACTCTTACTAGCCCCACCATCCAGCCAACTATTATCAAACCTACTCTACGTAAAAAAGTCCTAAGCAGTGTCCAGTTCCGCAATCTCACCATTAGCCACAAGAAGCCCCCTCCACCCTCCACAACCCTAAATTTATCAATAGACCAATCACCACCAAACACCCCAATCACAAATCCCACTCCCAACACACAACAACACAAACAAAAAACAAAGATACAACCTGAATCCCGTGGATATATTTCCTTACAGCCCCTAAAACACCGGGTGCATTCAGCCTTATTCTCGGAGAGGATTCCAGCGGCCCTATTCGGGACCGAGTTCGCTGGGTGGTTCGTGTTCGGGCTTTCCGGGGGGAAAGTAGGAATTTACGCTTCGCCGTTGCACCGCTAGCGTTGTTAGGGAGAGGGGGATTTGAGGTTTGGCTGGCTGGGAGCTGTTCCCTAGAATTTCGAAACGCAGTCCTCCGAGATGGATTCTTGGTCTTTGCCGTCCGGTGGGAAGATTTTTTCCTACCCGATTGTATTTGTGCCGGTCCGTTGGGCGCATGAAGGGGGGGTGGGGTAGTTAGAGCGCCGCTATGAGTCGGGGAAATATTTTGTAATAAGGTGGGGGGGGGGGGTCTACACGGCGGATGAGAAAGGTGATGTAGCCTCCGCTCTCAGTGCTCAAGAAGTCAGAATCCAAGTACCGCGGTAGCAGTGGTGGAAGTGGTGTCATCTAGTTTTCGTCAGCATGCAATCCTGCGCATCGTACTGACCTGCCTTTGGTGAAACGTGCCATAAGCTCAATTGCCGAGACCTTACCAGGCATCACCGACGACGTACTGATAGAGGAAAGGTTTTGGACCCCCCCAGAACAAGGCAGGAGGTACTATCTTTTATTCATGAAAAACTAGTCAAGTGCCTGACTATATTACAGGTCACTCTCATTCTTCATCAACATTCTTCTCTTCGTTCCTTTCCAATGGGTAGGACCATAGCTCCTGTAACTGGAGGAACGAAATCACTGCAGCACGCTCATTTGGTGTAAACTCCTTAGCCCTAACATCAATCAAATTTTGATTCCCATGGGCGTGCTTTAACAATTCATGGTAGACAGTCCCCACACATCTCAATACATTAGCCCTAACTAGGTGACGGGTTCAAATTTCTTTTTTTAGAATGGTGTCAAAATCATTAGATTTGGCAAGAGCATTTAGGGCATTTTGAACCCCTGGAGGGCAGTTCTCATCCACTTTTTTCTCAAGCCTAGCTTGAAAGACTATTCTTTCTTCAAGTGAATGTTAGAATCAGGTCAGCCACAGTTCTAAATTCTCACTCACCAAGTGCACCGCACACATTAAAATTGTGTGCCAACCATAATTTCTCATCATGTTCACGAAAAAGCATCGCCTAAGGATTGAATTAAAAGGAGGATTTGAAGGAGCATGGGGGGGGGTTGTACCTTGGGGTGGGTGTACTTCTTCTTAGTACGGTCATGTTCATGACGTTCTTGAACAACACGTTCATGCCATATCATTTTGTGTTCATGACGTTCTTGGACAATACGTTCATACCACATTCTTTCAAGTTCCTGCACTACCTGGCTATGTTCTTAAAAGGTAAGGCTCGAAGGACTTAAAAAGGCCTTGGCTGGTTGTGGGGCCAGCACTAGCATCCGGCATTTTGCAAACTTGGGGCCACAAATAACTTTAATGATAGACGGACAGAAGAGCTGTGAAGAGAGCCTTGGAGGAGGGAGAGAGGAGATCATTTTAGTTGTGCTGCTTAATGTGTGTGTGCTCTGCTTCGGGTACAGAAAATTCAGAGTATTGATTGTTGTACAAGGTAGAAAGACACCAAAGGCTGGAAAAGTAACAAACTTAACATTTATGGACTTGGCACTCATTACCCTGCCATGCCACTCTCCACAATATTTTAAAAGGCAACGGTTGCCCTTACCCTGTGGCCGAAATTCACGGCTTCATAGTGTGGTTTGCTTCATGGCCGACAGGGTGTTTTTCCAGTAAACACTAGCCCGTTTCCATAGTCAGGAGTAAATCTATGCGGCCACTCTTATTTCCATCATAGTTATGCTAAGCAGTACTGAGTTGGCGTATTCTGAGCAATATACAACTTCTGAGGGAGAACACTTTTCCTGTCACAATTACCTAAATAGGCTAGTCCTAGTATCCAGTAATGACTTTGATTACTTGTATTATACTATCTTTTATTCATGAAAAACTAGTCAGGTGCCTGACTAGTATATTACAGGTCACTCTTATTCTTCATCAATATTCTTCTCTTCTTTCCATTCCAATGAGTAGGACCATAGCTCCTGTAACCAGAGGAACGAAATCACTGCAGCACGCTTATTTAGTATAAACTCCTTAGCCCTGACCTCGATCAAACTTTGATTCCCATGGGTGTGCTTTAACACTTCATGGTAGACAGTCACCACCCATCTCAATACATTGGCCGGAACTAGGTGACTGGTTCAAATTTCTTCTTTCAAAATGATGTCAAAATCTTCAGATTTGAAAAGAGTATTTAGGGCATTTTGAACCTCTGGAGGGCAGTTCTCATCCACTTTTTTCCCAAGCCTAGCTCAGAAGACTATCCATTTTTTGAGTAAATGATAGAATCAGGTGTTACGGTACCTAGCTAGCCTTCGTAATACTAAATATATTCGTGACAGGTAACAACCTGAGT
>QLOI01002353.1:7500-23815 GCA_003313605.1 Tuber umbilicatum | reverse complement strand
GGGCATTCAGTCCTCCTCCGGATAGTTTCTCTTTTTGAGCGAATATTTTGCCTTTGGGGGGAGTATGGTAGGGTTTTTTGAATTACTGTTTGAACCGATGCAGATCCTCTATCGCTAGGCCCCGAGTGATATCCGGGAAGGAGCCTAGGCCTAGCGTTAGCTACTACCGACTTTCGGGAGTGCAAGTGCCATAATTATGATCGATGTTTTGGTTTGGAAGGAAAATACTGAAAATGTATAAAGCGAACAGCCCCGGATGAGCGGAGCAAAAGATTCAGCCTCTCTAATTCACACTTAGCTATCGCGTGACATTCCGATCTCTACTAGGACCGTCCGGTAGCTTCTTTGGCATGTTTAGAAATTTCACATCAAATTACTCGAATTGGCTGATGAATGGGGCTGGTGGGGTTACCAACTGGTAGGTGCCTTGGCACACTGGGAGAACGGCGACAGAGAGGCAGGAATTTGTGATAAGACCAATCAACTAAGCACTATCGTTCCGCTTGCAATTCTGTTAAAATGTAACGATAAAAAAAGGGTCTAACGCCAACAACTCATCCCCGAGCCAAGTTACGCCAAGAAATAATGGTTCAACCCCCATCACATCGTTGACCGCTGATCCCCTCAACTCGCCGGCTAAGCTCTTGCAGTAGGAGCACCCAAGTTTCTCCCAAGTTCCTCAACTCCTCCATCTCAACATCCCACTCTTCATCACTATGCGTGCTCCAGTCCGTCTCCTCACTGCATCGTGGACCATTCCTCAGCTCTGCGATCGAATCGGCGAGAGCCACCTTATCGCGGAAGCCCTTGGCCAGACGTACCCCGTAGATTTTTTCGGCGCAGGTGAGCCGGTGGGACAGCGAGTCACGCATGGAGGGGCGGAGGAATCGTGGAACGGTCCGGGGGCATGTGGGGAGAGGGGTGAGTGTCATTGTTAAGTGTGAGGTTATTTGGTACAGTGTTTGCAGTAGAGTAGCGTAGTATTCTAAGGAAGGGGCTGGCATTTTAGTTTCAGTGGCGGTGTCAGTTCAGAGTTAGTATGAAATTGATATGCGGACTTAAGTGTTTTGTCAGCTGGCTGTTGGGGGTAGGTTCTTGGTGGAGCTTAAGTGGTGATTAGGTGTACGGCAGGGGTAAACGGTAGTGTGGTTGGTATCGCCAGAATGCGTTAATATAGGAATAGGTTTTGATTCAAGTCATTTCGTCTTGAAAAGATACTTAGTATGCAGGGTTTGGTTTGGAAAAATGGTACGGTATTGGAGTTCCGGGGGTGGCGACCATGGAAAAAAAAAGATGACCGATGCGACCAGGTCGGGCACATTCGCAAACTTCCTATTCCGGTTTTCAAACAGAGCTTGGATAAATAAGCTCCCTCGTAAAGCATACTGATAACGATGCCAAACATTGACCACTAGATGCTCTCCCAGAGGTGTAATCGAAATATGCCCTTAAATTAATAGTATTGAGAAATCTAGGACTTACAATCTAGAAGCACTCGCAGCGATGAACACTTCCTCGAGAGTCATGGACAGGAAACTCGTGCCAGAAATGGGCCCCTAATATCACTTCAAACCTAGGCCAGGCTGTGCTTCAAGCGCCGTTTGATCAAACATTCCTCTACGGGTGAAAAAAGAGAGCCTGATCCAGAAGAAAACCGGTCTGGAGGTGGATTGAGCGCATCACATCCCTGAGAACATGGCCTCGCCTATTTACTCCTAGAACCACTCAGCACTACCCCCGGAGGCGGATTCAGGAAGCTGGGGTAGCAATATCCGGAATACAAAATTAAAGATAAAGGGAGCATTTCGCCATCTGCCCCCGAGCAGCATCAAGGCTTGGCCGCCTAGCGTACGTCCTTACGGATTACTAGTTCCGCTCTCTTGTGGTAGCCTGCAGATGAGCCAGCTTGCACAGATGCTCAAATTCACCGGGATAAAGAGTAGCCGTGGGGGTAGGGTCGCGGTGGTGGCTGCTTCCATTTTCGGAACTCATAAGACCGTTTTAAAAGCCCTGGATCTAGAGATAATATTTCACTGCAAACTACGGCTGTTAGCGCAGGCATGAATCGAAATATTGAAGAGTGCCGGCGTGTGGGTTCGGCGGGTATTAGTAATTTATATTTTGTTGTCTTTCTTTTTGGCGTACCGGTATTCAACTGGGGGGTGAGTTTCTAGTGGGGAGCGGGGATCACGAAGGGTGGTTCTCTCTAGTGGGGGGTGTTGCCGGAGGCGGGGTCTGGAGTATTTTTTTTTACCTTTTTGGATGTTAGGTGGGGGGACGGGAAAGGGGCAAACGGGGTAACATCTGTATAGCGAAAAACCTTTGTTCTAGAAGCTAATTGCCGTTGGCTATATCTAGAAACGCAATGATAAATACCTAGAGTTGGACATTATATGCCTGAGTGTTTGCTCATCTTGGTTTTGCCGTCAGCTCCCTTCACTGTCCATGTATCAATTTAGAGGCTTGGGGCAGTTTTTGCTTGGGCGTCACCCTGTAGCATATCATGCTCCGTTTTGAGAACCCTTCACACTATATCACTCCGCTTTCATTGTTGCTGCCCTAGAGTTTGAGCTAAGTACAACCAGCAGTTAAAGTAATTTTATCGTCCAGACGCGAAGTAAAATTGTACCTGCTGGTCCTATAATATGATCAGTCTACCACCATACTTCTATGGAATGGCGGAGTGTAAACTGGAACATCGGATGAGAGACGGAGCCTAGAGAATTGTTGTTGTGTAACAGTAGGATTAGGCCCTGTTTGGCATACCAATTTTTGTAAGGGTTGTTGTGTTTTCAAACTCGTTGTTTGAAAGGTAGAGTTTGTGGGCCCATAAAATGCTGTTTGAAAAGAGTAATTTAAGGGTTTAAGGAACGATTGTGCTGTTTTCATGATAAATATTATTTTACCGCACATATCCTCTACGACGTTTTTCGGTGTGAGCCTAAAATGGGACTTGTTAGCTTTTTTACCTTATATGGTTCCTTTGGACCGTTGGCAATGCATACCTTGCAAACAGAAATTTGTCAGGGTTTGCCTTACAAAATTTGATGTATCAAATAGGCATTAGTGACTAAATTAAATAATGCGTGGTTGAATCTAAATCAAAGGCGGAGAGCGAGAATGAGAACGTGAGTCTTATGTGGTGGGACTGTGATGGAAGGAATTTTGTGACTAGGAATGGGTGGGGGGAAAAATTTGTTCTATAACGAATCACGAAGTTTCTTGGCGTTTTTAGGACGCTAATAGAGGCCGTCGGGGTTTTTAGCACTAGATAAACCGGTATTCTACTCGGCCAGTATATCGCGCTTTGGCTCTGTTCAAGAGGAGGTAATTAACCAAATATACTAAAGTTAGTTAGAAGACTAGACAGCCGGGTAGAAGCCCACCACTGAGCTGCAACAAGCATAACTTCTTTAGGCCAATCCAAGTTCCCTCAAATCTAGAGAGTCAACCCCTGACACTATCTCTTAAGCTTTGCTCTTTGGAAAGATACAAGGGATTGTTTATTATTCCTTAAAGCTATGCTATCCTTGTACAACTCTCAGGAAAGGTGAGAGGTTACAGCACGGAAGGCGAATAGAACAGGATGAAGCTGTGGGTTGACAGTTTTCACATCGACCAACAGCACAAACTCCCATACTCCGAACCCTCTTAGAGCTCTGTAAATGCCATCGCCCACCACTCAGTTGCCCATCCGCCTCTTCCGCGAGCGATAGCACCTCATAACATGCTCATACGACCTGGTCACATGATCAAACGCTTCTTCTACCTCATCCTTATCGTAAATAACCGCGATCCTAACCAACCCGGCAAGCATATTCTGCACAAGCGCCTTATCAGCGTGGAGATGCAACCGTATCTGGTCGTGACTAATCCCACAAGCTCCCGTGATGTCCTTCTATAATACCCCCAACCATCCCTCCACATATTAGCCGTATATTCCCTTCCCGTCGCCGTCCCTTTGCCATCTGGGAAAATTAAGACATACCCTTCGGCAAAGCGTCATGGCTAACCCCTTGTACCACTCCTTTGTCGTCTTCAAATCTCGCAACACCAATCTCCCAACTTCAGGGGTTAGGGTCTTGCTAGCGGTGATGATTGGGATGACTTCGGACTTGAATCTTTTTGTAGCGTCTGCCAAAGTAAGGATTTCGGGAATCTTTGGGCAGGCGGCCTGGGGACTACCATTTGCGATGGCTTGGATGGCTTGGCTAAGATCTTCTAGGGATTCGACCAGGTGGATGAGGCCATCGCTTATGATCACTGCTGTGAAGGTGGTGTTAATTTGGCAGGGGACAATGAGTAGGAGTAGGAGCGGAAATAGGTAATGCATGGTGGTAAGGGGGTAAACTTGGATTGTAGATATTATAGCAGGAGTTTGACGGAGTAAGAATGGTGCGGTGGCTGTAATTGTTTTTTTTCCTGAGCCTTCGTGGGGGTGAGGTGGGGGTACAGGAGTTTGAGTATTGATACCTGATCTACCGAATGCAGCTGAATGGGTGGGTGTCGTATTTTCGCAGGTAAATTAGTGGTTCAGGGCTTCGGTCCTGGGGGGCGTTATCGAAGTGGCCATGTGGTTGGAAAGGAAAAAAGGTGTATCATAGCGAAAACAGTAATTGGACCTTTTGAAGAGGAACTCGGCGAAAATCTATGAATGCTCTAATATATTGCCCCCTCCTGGATCCGGGTTGTTAGCGCAATGATCTGCACAGAATGTCACTCGATTTGGGGTGTTGGCCTAATGTGGGATCTTGCTGTCATGCGGAAGAAGCTTCAAGCCATGTTTTTATCGGAAATAGCCTTCCTCCCTTGTTTTAATTCTAATGATTGGATAATAATTACTTCAGAAGGTAGCTTTTATGATATCGAGATGTCCGAAGGCCGTCTCTAGGGGATCACGTAGTTAGTTTTCTTTTGGTAACACAGGGTTAGGGTTATGGGCTGTCTGGATGGCAAATGAACTGAATATGCAGGGAGCACAAAGCATAATTGATACAAGAAGAGAATATATGGTAGAGAAAGCATCAGGCAATAATACCTTCACCAGATTGGGCTAATTTGTCGGTGCTAACATTGCCCCGTCCCTGTAGCTATTCCACTACCCCCTCATGCCCCTGCGCAGCGGCGCGTAAGGGCGGTGTTTCTCCATATTTGTCTGGCTTGTCGGGGTTGACCTCTTTTCGTCTTAGTAGTAGTCTCACTATCCCATCATGCCCCTCCCAAGCAGCGTGCAGGAGTGGCGCTCGGCCGTCCTCGTCTTCTTTATCGGGGTTCACCTCTTTCTGCCCCAGTAACAATTCCACTATCTCCTCAAGCCCCCTCGCAGCGGCGCGTAAGAGCGGCGTTTCGCCATACTTGTCTGGCTTGTCGGGGTTGACCTCTCTCCGTCCCAGTAGCAATTTCACTACCTTCTCGTGCCCCCCCCAAGTAGCGTATAATAATGGTGTCCCACTGTCCTCGCCTTCCCTGTCGGGGTTTACCTCTTCCCGTCCTAGTAGCAACCTTACTACCTCCTCATGCCCCTTCCTAGCAGCGTGGAATAGTGGTGTTTCGCCGTACTTATCTAGCTTGTCGGGGTTGGCCTCTTCACATCCTAGTAGCAATCGCACTACCCCCTCATGCCCCTCCCAAGCAGCGTATAATAGCAGCGTCCGGCTGTCCTCATCTTGCTTGTCGGGGCTCACCTCTTCCCGTCCAAGTAGCAATTTCACTATCCCCTCATGCCCCCCCAAGCAGAATATAAGAGCGGCGTCCGGCCTTCCTCATCCTCCTTGTCGGGGTCCACTTCCTCCTATCCAAGTAGCAATTTCACTACCCCATCATGACCCCCCCGAGCAGCTTGTAGGAGCGGCGTATCACCGTATCTGTCTGGCCTGTCGGGGTTGACCTCTTTCCGCTCCAGTAGCAGTTTCACTACCCCCTCATGCCCCCCCCAAGTAGCGCGTAAGAGCGGTGTATTGCCATATTTGTTTGGTTTGTCCGGGTTGACCTCTTCCCGTCCCAGTAGCAATTTCGCTATCCCCTCATGCCCCTCCAAGGGAGCGTACGAGAGTGGCGTCCGGCCGCAATTATCTTCCTTGTCGGGTTTACCTCTTCTCGTCCTAGTAATAACTTCAACACTTGATCATGCCCTCCACGGGCAGCGTATATGAGCGGTGTTTTGCCATTTTTGTCTGCCGTGTCAGGATTGACCTCTTTCCGTCCCAGTAGCAGTTTCGCTATCTCCTCATGCCCCTCCCAAGCAGCGTACGAGAGTGGCGTCTGATTGTCGTCGTCTTCCCTGTCGGGGCTAACCTCTTCCCGTCCAAGTAGCAATTTCACTACCACCTCATGCCCCCTCCGAGCAGCGTGCAAGAGCGGTGTTTTGCCGGTATCGTCTGGCTTGCCGGAGTTGATGTATCCTTGCTCAAGTAGCAACTCCACCAATTCCCCGTGCCCGCTCTTAGCGGCCCAGATAAGCGGCGTGTTCCAGAAACAATCCCTTTGGTTTATATCAAAATTTTCCATCCCTGTTAGGGCCCTCATGACCTCGACAAGTCTAAAGTGGGATGCGCAGTGCAGTCCAGTGTAAGAAGCAAAGGAATTGGTTTCCCTCACGACAAAATACCCCAATATATGCTCCAAAAGTAGTTTGATGGATACGTGGCTATCGTAATGGTTAAAGAGCCTCAACGCAAGAAATTTTGCACAATTTGAGAGTTTCTTCTTTGCGTGGATTCCCCAATATAGAGCAGAATATCGGAGAAATGGTGCGGCACTAATATCGTAACAGAGTGTATCTGAAAGATGCATGACTTGCGAGGAATTCAGGTATGTTAAACAGGTCTCTGAAATTACAGCGTGAGCTCTGGGGAAAAGATCGGGATGACTGGCCAAATACTCTTTGAGGGTGAAGTGGATTAACCGAACGGTCGAAGATTCTTTATCCACCGCTACAAGTCCTTGGCAGCAGCTTAACACCGTCTATATTAGGGGAACGTTGTCAGCATTGAAATCAGTGGATCCTATTTCGACTGCCAGTGCCTGGCACAGCTCATATACTTCCAGCAGCCGCTCAGAATAACGAATCCACATCAAAGCTGCCATCCCAAGTCTCGATTTCTCTTCCCCCTGCGCTTTGATCCGTTGAAGCGTTGCACCGTACGCGTCTCCCAAGCCCAAGACATCCGTCATTACTCTGAGCCTTTCTCGCCGCCGATGGATGGTGGTTTCTGGCAGTATCGCCTCGAGATTGAGAGAAACTAGCAGGAATCTAGATTATGGGTCAGTAAGTGGATACATAAGTCTTGGTGATTGCGCCATCTGGAACACAGTCAGTGCACGGAGGGTATGGCGCAACCCGGGAACAACGGTAGAAAATATATTAAAAATTAAATACATCCGAGTCTAGTATTTCGTATACCACCCCTTTGCCTCGATCACGGCCGCCACCCGGCATGGCATCGATTTCCAAAGCTTCTCGAAGAAACTATCTGGAATAGTGGCCCAGGCGAAGGGTAAGACCTCAGCTAGCCTATCACGCACTTTCTCAGGTCCCCCTTTGGTGTCTTGAATGTCTGGATACTGCTTGTGGAGATGTCGTTTGAGCTCTACCCAGGCATGTTGGATTCAGTTAAGATCGGGTGACAGAGGAGGATGATCTTCCTGATCAATACTGTTATCTTCAAGCCAGGTCAATGTGTCTTATGCCGTATGAACCATTGCATTATCCTTCTGAAACAGTGGATCTTCAACCTCCGGGTGATCAGCTATTTCTTCCATAACCGGCACTAAAACTGACTCTAGTATTCCAATATAGACATGTCGATCCGCCTGGGCCTCCCTAATTGAGACCAATGGACCACCCCTTTTTCCCAAAAGCATCCCTATACCATGAGCTCCACCTCATTTGCTTTTGCCCTAGGCTGAATACACTCCACGTTTCACTTCTCCTGAGGGGTCCAGGGCGCACAGGGCCTGCGGGGGTCTGCTGGTTTGCGTGCCGTGCGCTCGTTGCTATGTAGGGTACTGTGGAAATCATCAATTGTCCGGTCTTTCCGGTCTAGGGCCCGTGCGAGTCTGGTCTTTGCATGTTGGTCCTTTAATTAGGGCTGTTTCTGGGCGAGCCACTTGCGCACGTTAGTGTTACCTGTCTGGCCCGGGGCCTAGTCAGGTGTTCGGTAAGTTCACAGTAGACTGGCTAAGTACTTAAAAGGTAACAAAGGTAATTGCCTAACGGAGCCTTCGAGGTGATTGCAAACAACTAAGATCATTAAGATCGCAATAAAGAAGTAACTGTTCAATTGAGTATATTCAGAATACTGTCTGTCGAAGTCTGCTGTTCCAAAGCCCGACATCACAGATCTTTAAATACACGAATCCTGCCATCAAGGCATGAACACTACTAAGTATCAAACGATACTTAAAACAAAACATAAAACATACTAAATATCAAGTGATACTTAAAACAAAACATAAAACATACTAAGTATCAAACGATACTTGAAACAAAACATAAAACATAACCTAGTACCCATACCAGTTACAATTAGCTTCACGCAACACTTGATCGATTGTTCTGATGAAAACATGTGACACATATCGGATATGCAACTCCAGTTGAGTCATCCCACGATCTTTCTTGGCGGCGCGTATTATGGTGCGTTTTTCTCAGCCACTGAGGAAGGTGGGTTACCCTGATTGGGTTGCATTCTCAGTTGATCCTCGTTCACATAGAAAATTCCAGACCATAGATCAGGGACGACCGACTAGTTGTGCGACAGTGGAAATGGTCTGAAAGGAGTAGGGAGAGGCAATAGTCATACCCTTTTCAACCTTTGTAAGCTCTCGGCATGCTGTTTTAGGCTTATGCCAGCATGGATTTACTCTTTTAGGAGGAACTGTGAGGTTTGTTTGGGTGGTGGTGTGATGCGACCGGTAATGTGTACGTAATATCTCTTCTGTGTAGTGGTATTTGTTCTCGCTTAGCGTTGCTGACTAAGCTTTCACCATGATTTATGTCTAGTGACTGTAGCTTCAGGAAGGTTTCCTCCTGTAGTCGATCCTACTCACATTTCCGGGAGAGTTTCGGGGAACGTCTTCATAATTTCCTCTTCCAATATATCGTCCATCGCGCCGGGAGTTGTGTCTTCCTCTAGTTTTGCGTGGGTGTATTGGATGATGTCCTCCATTCGGGGACTTATTGATACAACTGCTACTCCCCTTGGGAGATGCTTTTCCACTTCACTCCAGACGTGCGATCTCCCAGTCAGGAACACTCGAATTCTAGGGGACTTTTGGAGAATGTCTCTTAGTGAACTGATGATCTTGACCCGGTGCGCTGCTGCGCATTCGTCCAGCGCATCGACACAGATAAATGTGCGCTGCAGGGACGAGATTTTTCCCAACAGGTTAACGATCTCGGGAAGTTGTAGTCTCCGGCCACCGATGACCTTTTCTGCTTCTGGAATGCCCGCACTATTTCTTCCGGAATTTGTTCCAAACTGCCGACAATCTGTTTCAATAAAGAGCCCAACATGTCGACTGGAGACTGCTTCCTTTGGGAGTCGAAGTCAAAATAGAAACACGCGAGGACGGTATCTTCTCCAGCCTCGTCGCATAAGGTATCTGTTACCAGAGAACTATTGTTGCTGCTTATCAGGAACGGCCCTTTTCTGTTTTGCGTCCCCAGGGATTGCATCCCCTACCTTATAAATGTTTTGCCAGCTCCCGGACCGCCGTAAGGTAGCACTCCGAGATTCATCTTGACAATCCCCGGTATACCAGCTTCGAAACTGCTCAGTCTGCAGAAGCCAGTCCCCCACCTTGTCCACCCGTCGTGTTTGGATATCTTGATGCCGTTTGTGGGGATCCAGAGGAGATAACCAGATCAGGATTTGAGACCGGTCATCGGTGACGGTAAAATGATTCGAAACGTTATTAAAGGAGTTGGTATTGTTGGAAGAAGCGATATGGTTAAAAGAGCCATTAATATTATTGGGGTTTCGAAGCATTTTCTATTCCTTCTTTCTCGGGGTTCTGTAGAGGATAGATTGATGATTTTATGTGATAAAATTCTTGGAGGCTGAAGGAAAGCGGGGTTAGTCGGTGTTTCTGAGCCGGTATGTAGGTGAACACATGTTCCAATCATTGTGCCTAAAGCTTGTGGAACCGACGTGCACATGCGATGCAAGTGCGGTGCGGGAACATTGAGGCTCTGGGATGTGGTATCGGTCACAAAAGGAAAATTCGCAGCCTTCGCCCGTACCTGTGTCTCTCCGTATCACTGATTCGTGGGTTAGCGTAAACCATATCACAGGTGGAACGACCAATCTACTGTAATAATTAGGAGATGTCTGGCCCAGGACAAATGAGGTGAATTAAATTCATTGCCTTTTCTATTGTTTCTTGCTGATCACGTTATCCGGGATCCATGGAGTCGCCGGGCGATAACCTATAAACAGGTTATGTTTACGATACTCGATGAAATATAAGAGTCGATATCTGTTTTGATCACGCGAATGACTTCCCTTAGTAGATAAATAGACGACCAGTGAATATAGTCCTATGAAGAGTAAAACATAAGGAATCTCTCAGATTCCTCTAGCTCTCACGCATTTACTGGTTGTATTGATGCCCCTTTCTGCTATTTTTGTTATTTGTATACGGCTAAACTGGCTCCACTTGCGGAACAACGGTCCGGAAGCAGAAATTTTAATACCGACAGGCAGTTATAAAGCACCGTGTAGCCGCGATGTGGTGGTGTCTAACGAGAGGCGACAGATTCCCGAGTGGTTGCATCCGTCGGCGGTTTCGGAAGGGATCCGGGCTGTAAGTATGGCGGGTGGGTGAGCAGTGTGGGAGACTGGTTTCTTCACACTAGCAATTTTGTAAACTAGTAGAAAATTATGAAGTGCGGGTCCTCCCCAGAAGGCCCCCAGTGCGTTTTACAGGGGAGCAGCCGGTGGTTAATTTGGATGCCCCTTGGGGGGATCTCTAGTAGATTTAGTCGCATCCAGGAGTAAGTATGGGGGACCTTCGGACGTTTGGAAAGACTGGTTAACAGCCCTGAAAATTTGCCCCCCGGAACCCCTGAGATTCTGGCTAGATCTCTTATGTGTAGGGGAGGGTTACCTTCATAAACCGGTGCGTTTGTGAGTTTCGCCCTCAGCGCCGTAGAAAATATTAGCTCCTTACAGCACATTTTCCATCAATCTTCGAACCAGCCCCTTCTCACCGGGGGGCCACATATCATAGTTGAAGCTGAAAGGTATTTCACTAGAGGCACCGTTCTTATTCTTATGAATTTCGCGAAGCCGGATATTGGAACACATCTTCCCACAGAGTTGGGCAATGGCTCTGGGCCTGATGCAATAAATGAGAAATTGAGAGCCGATACTCTAGAGATCAGTCTCGAGTTGATTCCTGAAATATATGGATAAATACAGGGTGCTACACTGATATTGAAGAGTACAGGTCAGGGTCTCGGTACGTTCATGGGCTCGTTCCAACAATCTATGCATCTTGTTTTTCACCGATGAAGCTCTGTATTTTTTTTCATGTTAGTCTTTTCGAAAGGGCAAGTTTTATATCTCTGTGTGTGGGTTGCCGGGAGCGAAGGTGTTGAGGTTGATTGGCTGGGTGAGCCTCAAATACCGTATCATGAGCCAAAATGAAATTTACCTAGAGAGTTGTTTGGCGATGTGGCGTTGGTAGAAGTTCCCTTAATATGTCTTCGGCACATTATAGCATAGGTTGTCTGACGTGTGCCGTAGTAGCTTAGCGTTAATTTACCTCTACTTAATGGGATTTTTCTCTACTGACTTGTATAATACCACCACCCGCCAACCAACCTGCAGCGATCACTCGATATCACTCGGTTACCTGCGCTACCCCTGCTATTGCATTAGAATAACACTGTGATAACACGATCGAAAGCAGCAGCAGGTGGTCGCGAGACCAGGGCCAATTCCGAGAAGGGAAGAAGCGGATACCTAAATTGTCCCGTATCTTTTCAAAAAAATTGCAGTTTCTATCGGAATACATTCAAATTATATGCTCCTCCGGAGCTGAATTTTCAATAGCTACACAGGATCCTGTGACCTTCCATATTAGTAGAATTGGCACAGCATAGTATTCTTCGGATAAGGGTTATATATAAATCCACCACCGAGCAGGAACATCTGGACCACAACCGAATACACTAGCACGAACGGAGACACATACCCCAAAACCTACGCTTCAGTATGTCAAACAGCACTTGCTCTTCAGACTCCTATATTACCGCTTCCTCTGGCGACCCTTACCCAGAGCCGCATCCTTGGGAAACCCTTATTCGGAATACAGGCCATCCAAGCCCAGCACTTGAGGGCCTCCACCCGGAATACTTCACCCCCCAAAGGGCAGCTTCCGACCCTCTGTCTGCAAGCCAGCAACACTTGCCAGTAGTACTCTTTCCAAAAGTGGGGACACTAGCATATTTGATGCTGGAGAGAGGCTTAGCCGTGGCAGTTAATACCCCGTTGGGAAGTAATATAACCAAGAGAGAAGTATGTTTCCTAAATGTTCGTTTGTGGAGCGAGTGCTGAAATTAAGTAGTTTGTTGAATCGTTTCAGGGTGGGGAGGTTCAGTGCTCCACTGGAAAAAAGGATATGGGATTTAACGGGAGGGATTTGGGACCGGTCGAGAGAACATCTGAGAATTCTGGTTTGGGAGATGGGCTGGTGCGCGTTCCTCGTTCTCCATTTGGTAAATGTGAGATAGAGGCTGAGATAGAATAGGTTCTTCATCCTTCACAAACCGGAGAGGGCATCCGTTGTGGCTCCGATTGTAGCGGTAGTACAGGAAGTGAGGAGAGACCTTGGGTCCTCGCAAGTGAGGGGGTTGAGGCATTACCCGGTGAGCTGGCTGAGGTTCTGAAGAGCCTCCATGATGAGAGGGTTAAGCAGAGGACGGCGGCCGAGGGTGTTTGGAGATATTTGGGTTATGGAAAAACTATGGAGAGTGGGGGAAGCCAAAATTAATCAGGCTTAGGTTGTGGTGGTTTGGTTACCAAGGTGTTATTCAATGATAGTTTTGTGATTTTTTCTATAGATTACAGTCTTTGCCAGTAAATGATTGATTTTCGTGAAATATGCTGAATAGAAGGAGTATCTTAGAAGACTTCATTCGCTCCTGAGATATACTGATCTAGAGAGAACCTTCAACAAATATTTCTTCTTTCCTCATAATAAGAGTATGTAGAGAGACAAAAGGCAAGTCGCAGCACAGAAAATAGGTGTAGTGGTTCTTAAAATGATCAGGATGCCTTTATTATGTTTTATATTTGTGTATGCAAGAATCAGCAAGATGAGAACTAATATTATGAAGGTACCTTTCCTACACATGCCTTATAGTGGTAAGGTCTTATATTTGACTAACTATAATTCTTATCCACCAAGAACTTCCTCGCTCGTCTAAACTGCTGTTTTAGGGAGATCAAAACTACTCAATATTTGCTGTGCGAGTATTTGGGACCCAAGGGGCTGGTTGGTATCCCTATAGTGCACAACGCCTCTAAATCGTGCGTCACGGATTCTAGGAGCAAGGAGAGGTAGGGGGGCTTGAGCAAAGGAACTAGGGTGTCCAAGCTTCAGAAAATAGCAAAAGTCTTTTCCTCTCACTGCCATGTCCCCGAAAATCAGGTAATCTACCAGCCTGGTACACAATTTATAATTTTTCGCCATCATTCCTATATGATGCTTACTTTTAATAGTGTCTCAGAACTTCCAAACCGGTGGATTGAATTGGGCAAACGTCATTTGCTATATTCCTAGTTTAATCGAGGGTGTTACAGAGTTTGGTCAGGCCAGGCAAGGAGATATTCAGTGCCAGACATTTCTAAGGCGCGAGTAAACAAGATCTACATCAAAAGAATGGAAAATTATGTCGGTATCTATTGAGTACTTTAGACATAACCTTTCACACTCATGACTCCCATATCCCCTGGCCCACTGGCACCTAAAGCTCTACCTCAATCAAGCAATGTCCTCAACCCTCTCCACCCCAGTTGTAGTACTCACACTGCGCTCATCCCTAGACTCCAGATTTTGATCCCATTCATCACCCTCTGCCGTTCCCTGTTCTGATCTGAAGCAATCTTCAATTGGTGTATTCATGGCCTCTAGCAACTCCTTTACGAGGGCCTCATATGCCATTGTTGCTTTCAGGGGGAATGCTATGGCAGGTACACCTCCAGAAACCGGTGGACGGATGAAAATTCCTGGGTGCAGGACAGAGAATAATGTGCGGTGAAGGTTCCAATCACGGGGTGGGCTTATTTTCACGGGGTTAAGCTCTTCCCAGAGGCTTCGTAAGACTAGAGGGCCCTCCCGGATAGACAGAGTGGAGGATGTGGAGGTGGTTGAGAAAGGCTTGAATATCATTTTTTTCGTGTTTGCTGCCTGGAAGCAGAAGTTAGGGTGGAGAGGATGCGGTTCTTAAGGGCTAAAGGGTGGAAGCTTATGTAGAGTTTTCAACACTAGCATTATGAGCCCCACCATTGCCCTGAGTTGGTCCTGACCTATCGTAAAGCGATTTGAACCAGGAGAGTTTTCAAAAGTGTTTAGAAGGCTTTCTGAATCAGTAGTTCATATATTGATAGCCCTTAGGGTTACCTGTTTCAAGCCCATCTCTGGATTCTTATCCTAGGCTGCATATATCATCGGGAACTTGATTATAGGTTGTCACTCCACTGTGTTTGTTCTCGTTTTCAAGATTCAAGTTTGTATTCAAAAGTTTCCTCAATTGATTCTACACCACCCACTAGATTCGAGCAGCTGCATGTAGTACATTGGGGAATTGGTATCTGTTAGGCTTGACTTACCAGCCGACAATTGCTAGAGTCTGTTCGTCGTTGTTGCTAGTCTAACTCTATCCCAGGGCCCAACCCACTTGTCTCAGCTCTCAGCTACTGTTTTCGACACCGACAGGTGTTGAGATATCATGGATGACAGATTCGTTCAGAGATGTCTGTGTGTGTTCCTGAGGATCGAGATGTAAAAGTGTGTTCTCTATTGCTACTGGCTACTGGCTCAATATATATGAGAAAGCTCCTCCCCACACTTCTGTATGTTCTCAAAAGAGGAAATATATTGAGTCCTTCTATTATTCTTAGCCACCCACAGTCCTACTTCCACCTCTGCCACGTAATGAGGGCCGCAGCCCTCAATAATCCTCTATTTGGGTTCTCTGAGTCATATGTATCATCATCTATAAATTGTCCGGAGACTTAGTAGGTGCTGTTAATGATAAGTAACTACCACCGCTGAAGTCTATCAGTATTCCTATTAGCAGGCTGTGGGACCAGATATAGTCTTGCTGGGAATTGTCAGTGTGGTCGGGTCGTATTTATTCGTTATAATTAGATCATGTTATTTCCTACAGCGCTTGCTACCCGAACCTTACTGTTGAGAACTAGCTGCATCCGTTTCGGGGTAATTTGTGTGTGGTCTAGCTGGAGGGCGAAACAGAGGTGCTATCGTCGTGATCCCCCCGTGAAACCTTTTTTTTTTGCACATGGCGCTTTTATGAGCGCACGCTTTCAACATTAGAAACAATTCGCTTTTCCTGGTGGCTTGGCCAAAATTATGTCATGATGGGGCTCTCCAACGTTTTAGTAGAACTGTGATAGGGTATGATCAATGCGGAGCAGGGCCTGGATCAGATAATGCCTGGGGGTGCTACTGAATTGGCAATGTAGGTAAGAGAATATGCCATGGTATTGCATAACCTCAGCAAGCTAACCAGAGCACCGAAAACCAACTAGCAAGGTGTTTAAATTAAAACAACTATCGGCGGCCCACCAGAAACTGCTTAACGCGCCCATTCCGCTGGCGCACATTCACCTCTGCGTAAGTCACTCCCTCCTAATATTTGGGGGCCTCCTCTTTTTCTACCACTACCTCCGCTTTCAAGAGAGTAAATACCCCGCTAAAAAACCAAAACCCAAAAACCAGGAATCAGGGGCCAGAATTCCAGATATAAAACAAAATAACCAAAGCTCTACAACTGTGGTCAGAACCTGACCCTACCTCTGCTACTGCTACATCCTCTACTCGAGCTGATCCTTCCAGGTATCGGGAAAACCTCGAACGCGTACCGATAGCTCAAGATGGGGGGGTTAAGGATATGAGTTTGTTGTTGAGTAGAGGATGAAGTCCTTAGTGGGTGGGAAGTGTGGAAGTAGGAGATGAGTGGGAAGGGTTGGTAAATGTTATGTTAGGAGTATGGGGATGGCAGGCGAGCGGGTTTTCGTCGAAGGAAGGGTCTAGAAATTGAATGGAGTGTCCTCAGCCC
>QLOI01002349.1:0-37819 GCA_003313605.1 Tuber umbilicatum | reverse complement strand
GCGAACATACCAGTCGTTCCTCTGTTATTGAAGTGATCAGTTTCAATATCAGACACCGGCGAATAATGCAGAGACATGACTGCATTATCTCAACGAAGGCTGGTAGGCTTAGCGCTCCATCGCTTCTTTGATTTGTCTAGCGAGAAGTTCTTGCGGCTACATCCCCTTGGCCTAAGTCCGTTTGTTGGAGCTCCAGACCACATGTCTGATAACCCCTTTTTAAACCGACCAATAATTTCTATTAAGTTATCTCATATTCTTTGAGACTCCTATTAAGGCTTCGGTAAATCTTATGTCGGTCGGAATAACTATTTCACCGACAATATACGTCGGTAACTTATCGCAATCTGAGGGTTGTTTCCTAGGCAATAAACGATCGCTCCTTTATGCCTAACAAGGGGCTCTGTTCCCCCCACCGCCTTCGGTAGAGGTATATCCGGCCTGCACTCTGGCAGGAACACACACCTCGGGTGGCTTCCCTGGGTTTCGCCAAAATACTCCAAGGACGGGGCCGTGTGAACGTCAATGTCGCATAGACCAGCTCTCACGGGAGGGTTGGTTTCCGTATTGGCATCACTTTCCTTGTACCAGACGTCGTGACGAGCTTGTAGTATGTCCTGATCATTCTTCCGTGACTCCCACACCTCAGCCCCCGGCCCCACCTCCCCAACCAAGACCACACAAGTGTCCGTTTTGTAGGCGAAGAGGATATGTGGGACCACCGAGGGATCATGACTCTTGCGAGGCCATGGTGGAATATCTGTTGGGTTTGGGTATGGGAACGGCGAACGATACGCCTAGTACCCAAATACCTCCTCCTCTACCAGAGAACCCTGAACCACCTCCAGGGGGTAACACCCAAGCTGGAGAACAGGGGGGTGATGAGGAATTCTTTGATGGATATAATCGCCCCGGGGAGACCTACAGTAGAAATACATGTATCAATGGTGGTGGGAACGCTCCGCCACCTGGCAGAAACTTTACCACGTGGGGGAATCCTGGTGATTCCAGTTTCTCTGATAGCTTCGATGATGATGCCGATTTCCTACCTGATCTTACACCATTCTTAGCATGGCGGAAGCCAAACTGGAATGAGGCCAAGAATATGAGATATGAATGTGGGTTGCCTAGGTTAGCTGCTTTCCTTGGAAGAAAGGGTGGGCAATCCTCTCGTAACACACGTGGGCCCTCTGCTTCGGCAAAGACCAAGTAGCCGGAAAGGTTAAATAACATAACGGTTTTCAAGGGAGACACTACCGACACCAGATGGTTTCTCACTGACGTCAAAGTCCAATTCACTTATTTCAAGAAGTCCGGTTCGAACGATATGGATAACATTGGCTCAGTTGTTCTACGCTTGGAAAATGCAGCCCAGAGCTGGTATTTGGGTATCCATCGTTACATCAGTGAGGATGAAGTGATCAGGATGGGTATCATCTTCAACCCTGACAATGAGCTACGGATCTGGGAAGGATTTTGCACTCGGCTTGAAACCAGTTTTGGCAGGCATGATGATCTTATTCGCACTCTTGTTGAATGGATGCATTTGTCTATGAGGCCTGGGAGGGTTGACAAGTACCTCGATAAAGTGGTAGACCTCACGGCCAGCCAGGAATACAGTGATTTAAAGCAAATAATAGATAAAGTTCGGATAGGGATCACTTGTAAGTTGTGAAATGCATGGGCATTGAAAAAGCCACATCCTACCGAAGCTGGTGCATATATCCATCTACTTCGTAAAGTTGGCCATACACCTCAAGAGAATGCTAACTTTGGTAAAACAGTTGCCAAAGACCGAGGTCGTTCAAGTACTGACAAGGCTAGCGAAAAGGACTCTTTCTCAAAGTAGTAGCGGAAAAAGGAAAAGGGTTCGGGTAAGTCAAAATCCCTACCCTCCCCAACAAATAAGACCCCTAAGGTTGGAGAATCCGGGTATGCCATCACTCATAAAGGCATTCCGGATAACCCAACTGAAACACGGCGCAAGTCTTGGCAATGCTCTAAATGCGGGCAGCCTGGCCACTTCTGGCAGCAATGTAGCTTGTCTTCCCCTGTTGTTCACTTACTAAAGGGAAAAAATAAGCTCTGGGCTCACAAGGCAGGTCTTCACGTGGCTCAGGCTAGGAAAATTAAGCGCATAGAAGCCGCTCCTTCTTCAGCTGGGGATAAAAAAGCTCCTTGAAGTACGCCAAGCCTCCCCACAGATTATGGAGGTTGATACGGAGGAATCGGACTAAGGTAAGTCAATCATCAAGGTCAAACGAAATTACAAGAACCTAATGAGCCTCTAGATGAAGGAAGGGGCTGATCATTGGATTACCAGGAACAAAGCGAGGTGAGTATTCACCTGCAACCAAGAGAACGCCGAGTTGACCCTGACAGGTTAAATCAGGGGAGGAATCTTGGTTATGTTAGATGTTCTGGGTGGCATTTCTTTTATTTCTTTTGTCATGGGTTTTCCTTTTCAAATCAATGTTATTTGGTTTTACTTATGGGTTCGTGTTTCTAGGAGAGTTTCCCTGGTTCCGTAATGTCCTTTGTTTTTAGAGTTTACTAAGTCAAGCGGGTCTTGATTAAGTAATCAAAGGTGATTTGCAGTTTACCTGAGGAGGGTTTAATGCGCAAAATCCTGCAGGCGTGCTAGTAAACATTCCGAGCCATTTAAATTATTGAATTTTTCACGACCCGTTGTGGCCACCATTTTGTCGAAAGGCAGGGGATACAACCACCAAAATGGTTAATGAGTTGAGACCTACAAAGCAATTGAGGGTTCAAGACCCTCTAAAACATACCAAGTATATCCGCGTTAAGGTACAACTTCAATGGAAACTAGGAGCAAGAAAGAGTACCGTGGAGGCTACACTCTTATTAGATAGCGGTTCTACAGGCTAAGTCTTTAGTACTCGCTGGGTTAAGGAAACCCAGATGCCATGTGTGAGACGAACGGTATCTTGTCCAATCTCAGATGCGAGTGGTAATCACAAACCCGGGTCGGGTACCCACTACACCAAGGAGGTGAAAATGCATATTGGAGATCATGTGAATAGGATACGATTTGAAATCGCCGAAATGAGCAACTCAAAGTTTGATCGATACTTACCAATGCCATGGTTAAGGGATCAGAATCCAGATATTGACTGGAAGCAGGGTATTCTGACATGGAGATCAGACTATTGCAAGGCACATTGTTTAGGACCTAGGAGACGTCTACAATTTATAACCGAAGAAGAAATGTTAGCTGAGGATGCTAACTCAATTTACCTCTTGGGAATGGCACAGTTCACGGATGAAGATGGTGGAGATATTAGGTTAAAGCTCCTACCTGAATACAAAGACTTTGGTAATATCTTGAGCCAACAATGGATTGAATCCTTAGCGGAGCATTAAAAGTATGATTACAAGATAGAGCTACTTCCAAATACAATTCCGCCTTTCGGTCCGATTTATCCTTTATCAGAGAAGGAGCTTAAGGTCCTCCGTGAGTATCTCGCTGAGATGCTACCGACGGGAAAGATAAGGAGGTCTGGCTCTCCTGCTCCTGCGCCTATTCTTTTCCTACCAAAGCCCGATGTTACTCTCTGGTTATGTATGGACTATCGTGGACTAAACAAGATAACGGTAAAGAACGGATACCCACTGCCATTAATGAATAAGCTCCATGACAGACTCGGGAAAGCGCAGATGTTCACTAAGTTGGACCTCAAGAATGGATACTACCTTCTGCGAATGGCGGAAGGAGAGGAATTGAAGACAGCATTCCGATGCCGGTATGGGTTATATGAATATACCGTGATGCCTTTTGGCTTATGCAACGCTCTGGCAACTTTCCAAGGCATGATCAATCAGGTCTTCAGGTACCTACTAGACAAGGGCGTCATCGCCTATATGGATGATATATTGATCTACTCTGAGACAATGGAAGAGCATGTCTCCTTAGTCTGTAGGGTAAGAGAAAGGCTTAGGCAAGCTTGCTTATACGTTAGCATAAAGAAATCAACCTTCCATCAGAGAGAGGTAGAATTTCTCGAATATAAGATATCTGATCATGGAATATCTATGACCGAGGCAAAGATAGCCGAACTGAAAGAAATGGCTACCACCAAATAATGTCCTTGAGGTCCGGAGCTTTATGGGGTTTACAAACTTCTACCGCAGGTTCATGGAAGGTTTCAGTAAGATTGCGAAACCTCCTACCAACTTGACAAAGAAGTATATCAGATACAATTAGACACCAGCATCTCAAGAGGCCTTTGATTTTTTGAAAGATAAATTTACAACAAGGAATATATTAGTCCACTTTGAACCTGAAGGACAAACAAAGCTGGAAACTGATGCTAGTGACTTTGCATTAGGGGCCATATTATCCGAACTGTGTGAGGATGATAAATGGCATCCCGCAAACATTGATAGTAGAAAGTTCTCCCCAGCGGAGATAAATTATGATGTCCATGACAAGGAAATGACTGCGATCGTGGCAGCATTCAAGGAATGGGATCATTTGCTACGGTCGGTAGCGGATCAGATTACAATTTACACTGATCATAAGAACGGGGAATATGTTAACTAGACGAAGATTCTAAACTATAGGCAACATCGCAGAGCTGAGTACTTACAACCATTCAACTTGCGGGTAGTTTACCGTGAAGGAAGGTTGAATGAAAAGGCCGATGCACTGTCTAGGCATAGCGACTACCACCTTGAAGGGGGGGGTAATTCTCAATCAAATTCTACACCAAGCCTTTTTCACCCTGGGCAATGGGTAGTTCAACAGGAGCAGGACATCGGGCGACTACAGTTGTTGCAGGCGTGCCAAGGGTTCCGTTTACAATCCCCATTCCTAGAGCAGCTCAAGCAGGTAGCATCGAAGGACAAGCAATACGTGAAGAACCTTGATTCGGGTAAGGAAGAAACCAAGTGGGTTGATCCTAACCTTACAAATGAGAAGGACCTACTTCTTTACAAGAACCGTTGGTATATACCAGTGGATGAGGGGTTAAAACTTACAATTATGGAGGCTGAACATGATTCTTGCTTAGCAGGACACTTTGGGACATGCAAGACTATGGAAGGGGTTAGGGCAAACTTCTATTGGCAAAAGTGTAACGGGGGCTCCCTGTGGGAAGATGGATCCCAAGGAAATGGCCGTACGGAAGGTTTCTTCGTACGCAAAGTGAAGAACAAGTATGTAAGAGAGAAAACCTTAACAGTGAAACTTAATATCGTTAAGCCGCAGCTTTAGTCAATAAGTTCTCTTGAGGATAGTTGATCGTCTCAGGAGAAGAGGTCTGGCATATACTTAAGTAGGATTATATTACCAGCTCCTCTTCATCACTCCTAAGCTCACCACTATCGCGAGCATGCCCATCTCCGCTGGGCCTCAGGCTAAAATTCTACCGCTTATTTGCGGGCTCTACTAGTTCATTATCTGACGTGAAGTGTTCATACAGTATCCTGATACATGCAATCAACTGGAGGAGAAAACTCTTCATATCGCTGTCCAGTTAGTGGCGAACTAACAGGTTACTGATAAGCTAGTCTAATATCGCAATCACCTTACCATTCGTATTGGTCTATGCAAGTCTTGTAGACAACCATTCAAGGGTGCTATTACGTTTTGACAAGTCTATCGTCTTCTACTGTCTTCGATACGATAGCTTGGTCTACAAACTCCCGTGATGAGACACTTAAGTCATTGGCTTATACAGGCGCTACCCGTAGCCACTGACGTTAAACACCTCAATCAAGACAAGACTACTACGATCTAGAGTTCACTAACAACCTCCAGACATCTTACAATCTTTCGGAGACATACGGGAGTTGAAGGTCTACAACTTAACCGGAGGCCTCCTGGGCTTCCAGTATACCTTACATACCTACCACCGTAGACTTAGAATGATCAGTGGTGTATGCACTCGAGAATCACTTCTTGTGTAACCATTTGGTCGCCCCGTGCCCCCTCATATATCCTGCGAACAGCTTCCAGTCGGACCGACGGCGACAATGTATATGGTATTACACCGGCGTCTTCAATCATAGGCTTTTACTAGTAAACCAGCACCTTCCCTACAGTTGGCCCATGACGCATTGTCTGCACATCGGGGCCAGAGGGGGGTGTTGGAGTCAGATTTCTCAAGGTTCGCCCAAGGCAAGATTTTCTTCGGTTCGTAGCCCAACAACCGATTACCCAATTGAGCCCAGATTCTAACCTGCGATATAATCTTGCGTAGCAAACAATCCTATGACTTTTCCCGCAACTTCGCATAACCTTTTACTCTCAAGGTAGGGTAACTGCTATCCAAAAGTAGGATAAGCTCTTTGCCAAGGTAGGGTAACTGTACTCCCTAAGGTAGGGTAACTACCTGCCTTAGGTAGGGTAGCTCGCCGGAACTCTCGGAGACCTTCCGAACTAGCAGCATAGACTTTCCCCACCTACCCAGTATACCTTTTCTCGTTCACAGTCTAAGAATTACCCTTTGCTTAGTCCACATGGTGACTCTTTTGATAGAGTTATTTGACTAGCCTAACCGTAACCCTTCCCGGCTCCGGCATGGGATAAGACTAAGTCTACTGTAAGATCCAGCAGGGTCGTTACACAACGATGGATGATTATATCACACCATATGTTCGCACATGTGATATATGCCAGTGCAGTACGACTGCACGACACAAGAAGTTTGGACTACTTAAACCTATAGAGGTACCGCTACAACCTTGTAAGGCTATTTCTATGGACTTCATTGTAGCATTACGAGAGTCAAAAGAGTATACGAAAATCTGGGTTATAGTAGACAGGTTCTCGAACATGGCTTATTTATACCTTTGGCAACGGAAGTACCTATAGATGACTAAGCTCTTATTTTCCTGAAGAAGGTTTGGCGTTTCTATGGGCTACCAGAGGGTATCATATTGGATCGTGATAGCTGATTCACCTCTAATTTTTGGACTAGCTTAATAAAGTTGATAAGAGTTAAGTTGAATATTTCCACGGCTTTCCACTCTGAAACAAATGGGCAAACTGAAAGGGTAAACCAAACTTCGGAGCAATATGTTCGGAGTTATTGTTCCTATCAGTATGACGACGGGGTAGAGCTACTTCCCTTGGCAGAATATGCTTATAACACTACAATGTCGGAATTGACTAAGCTATCTCTCTTCGAGATCAATTATGGGTTTAATTCAGAAACCAATTGGTCCGGGTCCGTATCAGAAAGTCAAGGTATACACCCAAGCAGCGAGCTATTGGTTAAGGATTGGGAAGAGACGTGAATGGAAATTCGAGATACTTTACATAAGGCTCGAGAGAGGCAACGGAAGTGACATGATCAGAAAAGATTGCCAGCCCCGCAGTATACCACATTAGAGGATGTAAATACTGGTCAGGCCAAGAGGGCCGACAGAGTAATGTTGAATAGAAAAAACATTCGAACCAAGCGACCAATGGAAAAGCTTGATCATCGAATGTTCGGACCAATTATAGTCTTGTGAAAGATTGGTGCTGCTGCTTACAAAATTCAACTCCACGAACGTTGGGGTTTACATCCAGTTTTCAATGTTGGCCTCTTAGAACAAGATAGGGAGTACTCCGCTGGCAGGCATACAGTGGAACTACCCATTCTCGATATAATAGATAATGAGCCTAGTTATATTATCGAAACGATCCTCGATAGCCATTGGTATGGGGAAGATCGTCAAAAATTCTGCCACAGATTTGTCTAATACTTGGTGGCTTGGAAAGGCTATGGTCCAGAGGATAACTCCTGGAAGCCATATGAAATGATAGAGAGAACAGGCACATAAGCCATCGTAGATTGCCATAAATAATACCCGTCAAATCCCAGGGATCAGAGGGTGGTAGACTGGTGCACTGGAAATAAACAAAAAGGCTATAGGACGAGGGCGGCCGTAGAGAAGAGATGAGTGATGTAACGACCGTGCTGGATCTTACAGTAGACTTAGCCTTATCCCATGCCGGAGCCCGGCAGGGTTACCGTGAGGCTAGTCATGTTACTCTATCCAAGAGTTACCATGTGGAATAAGCAAATAGCAATTCTTAGACTGCGAACGAGAATAGGTATACCGGGTTGGCAAGGAAAGTCTACACTGCGAGTTCGGAAGGTCTCCGAGATTTCCGGCGAGTTACCCTACCTAAGGCAGGTAGTTACCCTATCTTAGGGAGTATAGTTATCCTACCTTGGCAAAGAGGTTACCCGACTTTTGCATAGCAGTTACCATACCTTGAGTATAAACAATTACATGAAGTTTCGGGAAAAATCATAGGATTGTTTGTTACACAAGATTATATAGGAGGTTCGAATCTGGACTCAATTGGGTAATCCGTTGTTTGTCTACGAACCGAAGAAAATCCTATCTTGGATGAAATTGAGAAATCTGAGTCCAACACCCGTCTCTGGCCCCGATGTACAGGCAATGCGCCATGGGCCAGCTGAAGGCAAGTTGCTGATTTACTAGTAGAAGCTTATGATTCAAGGCGGCAGTGTAATACCGTATATGTTGTCGCCGTGCTTCCAAGTGGAAGCTGTTCGCAAGATATATGCAGGGGCACGGGGCGAGCGAATGATTACACGAGAAGTTGTTCCTCAGTGAATACCAATGTTACGGTAAAAGTGAAAGACCTTCAACCCCCCTACATCCCAGAAAGACGGTAAGATATCAGGAGGTTGTTAACGAGCTTTAGATCATAGTAGTCTTTTCTTGACTGAAGTGCTTATCGTCAGTGGCCGCGGGTAGCGCCCCTATCAACCAATGGCTCAAGTATCTCGTCACAGGAGTCCGTAGGCCAAGCTATTGTGTTGAAGACAGTAGAAGATGATGGACTTGAAAAAAGCACAAATGGACCATTGAATGGTTGTCTACGAAACCTTTATAGACGAGTATGTATGGGACAGTGAGTTCGATATTGGACTAGCTTATCCGTAACCTGTTAGTTAGCCACTGACAGGACAAGGATGTGAAGAGTTTTTCTCCTGCAGTTGAATGCATGTATCAGGATACTGCACGAACAGTTCACGTCGGATAATGAACTAGCAGAGCCAGGTGACGTTCTTTTGAATGTTAGCCCGAGGCCCAGCGGAGATGGGCATGCTCGTGATGGTGGTGAGCTTCGGAGTCATGGAGAGGAGCTGGCAATATAACTCTACTTAAGTATATGCGAGACCTCTTCTCCTAAGACAAGCAAGTATCCTCTAGAGAACTTATCAAGTAAAGCTACGGCTTAACGATATTAAGTTTCAATGTTAAGGTTTTTTCTCTTACATGTTTGTGCTTCATTTTGCATATGAAGAAAGCTTCTGTACGGCCGCATCCTTGGGATCGATGTTCCCACAGCGAGCCCCCGTTATAGATAATGATAGACGCAACCTTGTGTAACGGGAGTAGTTGGTATTTGTTTTGAAACGATTCAAGGTTCACCCTAGTATTCAAAGAACAGTTACTTTTTAGACTTGAGAAATTCAAGGTGCTGAAGTGAGGGGGTTTGGGAATGTTGCTGTTTTTACAAATGTTGGGATTCTGGCCTGCTGAAGTTCTGCAGTCGTGGTGTTCTTGGATGTGTATTTGCTTCTGTTCAAGAGGTTCTGAGACATTCTGGGGAGTTCAAGAAAGAGAGAAGCTGTTTGTATTCATGGTTCTAAGAAGTAGATATCAGGTTGCATGAAGAGAAAAGAAAAATGAGATAGAATGGACTTTCCCCTTCCTTATATACACTTGTAGTCTCCCTCCCCTAATTCGCCAAGCCTGCCTATTTGGGTAATACTGTATTGTATTATCCTTTCATCATATGTTTTTACCAACAGAAGAACTCATACCATACCATAGTGGAAGATCATACAAAAACATAGTATTGAAAGAGGAAAAGAAATATGCCTGTAACAGGGCTAACTGTTACGGTAATACCACTGGGAAGAACTTTCCTGTGGCGACTGTACAATCTGGAGTTGTATCTTCCCACCCTTGGGAGGCATTACCGGAGGTGAATATCTAGTAGTGGCAAGAATGACCTCTTATGGTGGCTTAACGCCCTCGCCATAGAACCAGAACGCTCAATAGCAATACAGGAATATGAGACAATCTTGCTCTGGTCAGATGCTGCCAGTACAGGAGGACTAGGTGCATTCTCTATCAACCAACGGAATGGGAGGCGCACAGATCGCAAACATGGTTCTGCGACCCTTATCACCCCCGAGCCTCCCCCTATTGCAGTATTCTCCATAAGTCTACCCAAGACGATCAAGGCAAAACGGGAGCATATAAATACCAAAGAAATGCTTGCAGTGGAGCAAGCACTTTTCTACTGGGGAAGAAACTGGCAGGGCTCAAGAGTAGTAATGCATATTGATAATCGGGCAATGCTACATGCTTTAGAAAATAAAACTATCTTTGGAGCCACGATGGACGTACTACGGAGATGCTTACTATTAGCAACTGAGTTCGTCCTCGAGATCGAACCAAGATGGATATCCACCAAGGAGAATTCACTGGCAGATGCACTCTCACCCTTTGCCTACGATACTATTACTAACCTTGCACTACAGCTGCTCCATCCCACCTGCAACCTCCGCAATCGTCGGTTTTTGACAAGGAAAAAACAGAACTCTCACCTATTGCGGTCTATTATCTCTGGCGGGGATTAGCACTGGGAACATGGCAGAGCTGCAACCCCGCAATATCCCGATTTCCCCTTTTCTGCAAACATTCCCACTACCGATATCTGAATGGCTCATGTTTCCCCATAAAGGCCCTGTGGCTGATCGGATTGCTAAGCTCCCTAGCTGGTAGTGTTAAGGCAAATACAATAAAACTATACCTTTGTGGAATGAAGTTCTACCAGCCGGACCTGGGGCTAGAATATACAGCCCTTACCGACCCACGCCTGGAAAGAACACTACACTGAATTAAACGCGACCACAATGAATCTCAACGTAGGAATCAGTCGCCGTTGACACGCTCCTACCTCCTCCAGATCCTAAGTGGGCTTCGCAATACAAACTATATTTATGTTATCCTCTATGCGGCTTTTACTCTCGCGTTTGCCGGTTTCCTTTGAGTCGGAGAATTTACCTACCAACAGCAAGACCTGCAAATGGGAGTTGCATTCTGAAAATGGTTCCTCACAAAAAGCAGTATCACATTCCCCATAGGGGAGGTCTCTTTAGAACTAACTCTCCCAGTATTGAAAACGGACCCCTTCCGTCATGGCATACAGATCCTTATTGCCGAAAGCCACGATCCTTCATGTCCCATTGCTGCAATAAAGCGGCTAATCCAAATGGATAACCACTGGCCCCAATCCGCCGCGCTATTTTGCCTAGGACTTAACGAACAACTTCCTTTTACTAGAGACTATGTAGTAAGGCAACTACAACAGCACGCTATTATCCGGGGATTGGGACAAGGAGCCGGGAATGGGACCAGTTTTAGGCGAGAAGCGGCGACATGTGCAGCGGAGAGGGGAATCCTGGCACCTGAGATACAGATGTTAGGCTGCCGGAAGTCTGAAGCATACAAGACCTATATCGAATATCCGCGGACCGAGCGAATCCTCCTCTCATGACGATTTCAGTAGACAGGCTAAGCTTCCCGAAACACTAGACTCTGGGCCTGCCTCGACATTGGTCCCCGACGTTGGTCACTTCAACGGCAGGCAGAGCTAAGTAGGATACGCCATCAACTCACCTGCCTCTAACTGAGATCTATTAGTGACAACGATTTCCGGCTACAAGGGCACTGAGCACACCACTAATGCCTCCCACTGTGGAACTACAACGAAACAACTGAGATGGAGTGGTATAACTTGTGATACTTGGTTTTCCTTTTGACTATGTCTATGTAATATTTATTTTCTCTTCGTCCTGTACTTTCTATGTATTGAATTTCTCGCTTTGAAGAATTGGTATGATACTAAAATAGAATGTATTGTGTGTCTATCAGTTAGCCCTAACAAGTGAGTTATTCATACCCTCAAATCCATCGGTACAAAAGTAGTGTTGTTCACGAGCTGGCTGGAGCCACCAAGATGCTCGGGTTCAGAGTGGCCATGATACCTCTACTGGACGTTTTTATTATTATCTAGACAGCTTAGTGCCAAGACCCATACAAACTAGCGCCAAGATTCCGGACATTGTAGGAGACGTCTAATATACACGGCCATTTTCATTCAAAACAACGAACAATTGTATATAGCGAGAGACTCGTGTTGGCTCGTGGACCCCTGTTCGAGCCCGCTCGGCTCGTGCACAACACTATACACAACCCACAAAACGGATCAATGACCGTACCAAGTCTACTCAGGCAACAAAGTTCGACCACCCGGGGAAGATGCGAAGGAGTTCAAGCTACGCCTGCGAGACCGGTGTGAGCTGATCGTTCCCACTTACGATTCCCGCAACCTCGAATTCCGTTCATGCACGCATAATATCATTATTAGTATGGGAAATGCCCTCACTATTTTGCCCTAGTGTTTTACGGATGCACTACAGGGGGACTTTTAATTCTTAAAATATTTTCTCCTGTTCGCTTTCCTTCTTATCCTTTCCTTGCCGCTTTCGTCTTCCTTAAAGCACGAGCCTTTCTTCCCCTTCCAAATTCTGATCGGGATGAACCATACCCTGCATCATGGCTCGATATAACCAGTGGATACGTACTTGCGATATTCCGCTCTACGCCCACTGCTTGAAACCCTCCTTACCGATCATTACCTTCGTTGCTACCAATTTTTCAAAAAGCATCAACGCATACATTATCTAGAATCTACCAAGAAAAAACAGCATAAGAAAGTGTGGAACCAGACCGCTCTGCAATAAAAGAACCTTCTCTTTCCTCCCTTGGCAGCATAGTCCTTTTCCACTACCGGAGGCATTGGTGTTGTCCGATCGCTACCCTTGTCGCTGGAGATGATAGGCACCGATAACGTGATTTACGGGGATGCGGCTCAGGACCGGGATGTGGCTCAACATGGCAAGCACTAGTAAACCAGATGTATATTTAATTATCGACATAAATAATAGTGATACTATCCTGAAAATTTGGTAGAAGGTACTTTTGAATATGGAGAATCAGAATATAAAGCTTTTATTTGGTAGTGAGAAGTAAGTTTTCTTATCTAGAGGCATTGTTTGGAATTTGTTTAGAGATTATCCACCAGAGAACGAAGCACTATAAAAATAGTAAATCATTCCAAAATAAATAGTTCATGGGTATAGTAACATCTCATTAGGCTTGAATTTCCTCAGTTAACCCATTGGATATTTATTTATATCAATTTTGCTAGATTACAATACTTTATAACAGAAAAAGGTTGAATTTATGTTACAAAAATTGATTGAATGATATCAAGTATCAGATATATGTAAGATTTTAATACTTTGCACAAATACTTCCCTGGAGTGATTCAAGATACTATGGAGACTTTGGAGGTAGTTGGTCCACTGGGACAAATTCTATTATCTACTTATTGTAAGATAATACAAAGAGTAATACTACTCTTAGGTCTTAACCATTTATGCTACAAATGTAGAATGTGGTCAATATTGTAACATCTGTTCTACTCATATAGTTAATACTACGGCATGAGCTTTAGCCAGTTTTGCGATGAAGATTTGGAGTTTTCAAACTTTTACTCTAAAGGTATCAATTTGTCATTGCAATTTTTAGCTCTTATCTATATATTCTGAATGACTACTGCTCAGTCCCTGCAACTTGTTCTCATAAGTTAGGAAGTCTTCAGAATTTAAATTAGAATGTAACAAATTTATGTCTTAATTCTATATGTCGATATATAATAGTAAAAATGATACATTTTGTATTCAGTTAAGTTTCTAAATATTAGTTACCATAAAATTATGATGTGCAGATTTGTTACTGAAAACCCATATTACACCAAGCCAATTTTCCAAAGCCCGAAATGTATTAGAGATTAACTAAGTAGAAATAATATGGCTAACAAGAAATAACTAACGAAAACAATCATGAAGAAAAAAAGCTATAATCTGGTCCCATGTCAAGGATGCTTTTCAGATTCCGCCATGGTGTGGGTTGGAGGTGTTGCCGCTGCCCTTGCTATGGGAGAGTGTTACTACAAATGAATCCCGAATCGAGGCAGGCTGGGCACCGGAGCCTGTGTTGGCCTGCCATTCAGTGGATAACACCCTCCCAAACCTAAGGCAGGCTACTATCTACCGTCATTGGACTGTGCTATTCGGGCATTGGAAGCACCGTGAATAAGCTATGCGTTCATTGCGTCCGAAGTCAATATAAGCTTTGTAAGTGTCTGATTTCCACCTTCCTAGTATTTGGATATCCATTTCCATTATTCCCGCCTCTGTAGCCCAGATAGCGGCCCCCCTACGGAAACTGTGACTGTTCCAGGCTGCCCGCCCCAGGCCCATAGCCAGTGCCAAGTCTCAGAGTTGTTCGACAACATATTCCTGGGTTAAGGCGTTTTGACTATGCTGTCCAATACAAAATAAGGGAGTGAATGGTGGGCGGTGTTTGTTGATAGTGAGAAGTGCCTGCATTGCCAGTATGGGGCAACCTTCATCATGTGTGGCAGCAATGGTAAGTTGTATCCCTTTCCGGAAAGGGTTTGTCTTAGATGCTGGGAGGTTGAGGTTCATATAGAAGTTGCTGTGGTGAATAGAGACACTGCACTTGGTAAGGAACCATCTGCTGAAAGTGGCGCCTAGGTCCCGATGGCATTCCCGGTAGGGGAACTCGCCTATCCGTAAGAATACTCCAAATGCAAGTGTAAAGGATGCTCGGATTACAGTATTCTCGTATGTGCTCGCTGGAAGATTGGAGAGGATCTTCAGCAGGTGGGGGCGGGTTAGGGGTGTTTGCTTAAGGTTTACAGGTTCGTTATGGTCTCGCTTTATCCCTTGAATTGTTCTCTCTAAGCGGAGGTCGGCGAATGCTTTGCAGTCAATTCCTAGGTCTAATTGGTATGACTTGATTCCTGAAAGGTACAACTTCATTGTTCTAACTTCAATTGACCCTGCTAGTGAGCATAGCCGATCGATCAGCCACGTGGCTTGGGCTGGAATGTATCCGCCGCTGTGATATTTGTGGCCAGCTAGCACACAAAAGGTTGTAAACCGTCCCCTTGCTGTATCGTAGTTTCGTCGGGTGGAAGGTGTTGGAATTGCAGCTCGGCATGCTTTGGTTTCTTGGTTTCTTTTGTTCTTCAGAAAGTGCAGGTGTTAGGAAGGAAAGCATTGTGGTTACGGGAAAGGATGCAGGACATAGTTATGGCTTTGTGATTTGTGACGGAGGGAAGCAGGTGTTATGGAGAAGCATTTCTTTTGTCTGGCAAATTATGCAGAATGTTCTTTCTTTTGTTATTAGATGAAGGATTGAGAGAAGGGGGTGGACATTGGCGGTGATAGAAGGAAGGATCAGAATGACGCTATGTTTCTCATATATACTCCTGTCACTACCGTTAAGTTTAGCAAGTAAGTCTAAGACAAGACAAGCCAAGTTGCTCGCTATCCTCCCATACCATCCTTCCTCATCGTGGTGCCGTATTTTGTTATTCTGTTTGGGGGGGGGAGCCGGGCCGCGCCAGAGATAGTAGGCAGCGCTTTCAGAGAGTCCCGATTCCTGTATGTTAGAAACCCAGTTTGCGGGAGGCGGGGGATAAGAGCAGTGGGGCAAGGTCAGTAATCCGATTGATATCAAAACGCGAGATCGCATCTGCTACGGCGTTGTCTGTGGTCGGGAACCATTGCTCTTCTACTTCTAAGTCGTAGTCTACCACTAGCAGCAGGGATCTTCGAAGGACCTGCATAGGTGTACCGCGAATTGTGCCGTTGGTCAGGGAATGGGTGACAGCTTGGTTGCTGACATGGAGGATCAGGGTCTTTGCTTTCCAAAGATGGCCCCAATGGAGGAGGACTTGCTCCACAGCACGCATTTCCTGTGCGTTGATGTGTTCCTCAGCCTTCTTTCGGTAGCTGGGGAACTGGATTCAATGGCAGATCCTTGGTGTGGGCTGGCTTCACCGTTGTGAAGATAGAAGGTTCCAAGGCCCTGTGTGCTTGCCGCATCTGACCAGGCTAGTACGACCTCGCGTTTTCAGAGCAGTATTGACCGTTCTGGTGAGTGTTGAAGGACCTGTAACCAGCAAGCCAGAGCCTTCAGGGCATCCTTTGCCAACCGTCGCCTGCCGTTTCTTGTTCCTGGAGGGAAGTGTAATTCCATATTATATAATCGTCGAAGGAAGGTACACCTGAGTCGTATGACAGTGGTGAGAAAGTTAAGATATCTGGGAATCCGCTGCAGGTCTAGAAGTGACAGATATCTTTGTATTATTGCCAGTTGGACAGTCCTCAGATCCTTTAGAAGTTTCTTTACGGGTAAGCCGGTTACCATTCTGGCAGTATCTAGTTCGATGCCACCAAAGCTGGCCATTCAGCCCTCCTCATTGTTGGATTGCTTAATTGGTATTCCCAGTTCTTTGCAGAGCGACTGGAACATCTCTGAAGACTTTATCAAGTTGTCTGGTCTCGGTAGGTTAATCAGGAAGTCATGGAGATAGTGAATGACATTTGCAACAATGTGGGCCTTCTCTACCTCACTCTCTAGAGGTCAGTGGAACATTTCCGCAAATAAGTTAAATAGGTGCTGTGCCGTTCGCAGCCCAAATGGCAGGAATAGCTCTGCATAGTATGTCCCATTGGAACCTGAGTAGTGGCACATCGAGTTGGGATACTGGGACGTGGCGGAACGCAGCCTCGAAGTCCCTCTTTATCATGATACTATCGTTACCAAAGTCCTGAATAGCGTTGATAGTATCTTCGATTCTGGCATAAGTAATTGCTCCGAATTCTGTTGCAATTCCATGGTTAATGCCACTTGGTTTATTTGGTGGAAATGAGAGGTGGTGTATTTGGCGTTTGCTGCCATTGGACTTGTCGGTTAGTCCCAGGGGGGAAGCGGTATAGCCATTTGGTAGGCTGGTAATGTTGGCGTAAACAGCTAAGCGGTCCTTCTCCATCTCGGATACTATGTCTGCTGACAGAAGGGTGGGGTTGTCTTTCACACTAAGGAGGTTTGGGTGGATTATGATAGATTCTCGTGTATTTGCGTATCCTATCCTGGCGCCATATTGGCAAATACCAAGTATAGCTTCTACGACAGCGCAATAAGGATACTGGGTAGTCCCGCGCGCCCAGCTGGCTAACTTCCAGGGTCCGGCAGGTATCGGAATATTATGGCGGGTGCATAAGGGGTAGTGAATGATGGTGTTGGGTCGTGCGGATGTGAGACTAATGACGGAGTAGTCATATGGTAATTGGCTATTGGCTGTGAGGCCTGGATTGGGATGGGTATCGGTAAGAATTGCTGGTGGGAGAGTAAGTATGGTGTCATGCTTGACGTTTGAGCAAGATGAGGTGGGTAGTACATGCGCTGGAATAATGGAAACAGGAAGGAGGGGGGTTGATATAAGAAAATAGGTGGAGGGCAGGTAGGCTAGCGACCCTGGGGACCATTACGGGGTGTGTATGTGGAGAGGTTGTTTCATCCAGGGCATTGGGGAGCACAGTGATTGCTACCACAGGAGATACAGTAGGGTTGATAGCGGCATTGTGCAGATCGATATTTGCGGTAATTCCAATTCTGAGATGCTGGTACTGTGAGTGCTAGAGTGGCTCCACCGTTGCCTGCTGTCAGGGTTGGCTAAGTTGGTGTAGTGTGGGGGTTTGTAAAGCCTGCTTGGCGTTCTGGTACAGTAAAGTTGTTTGTTGTCCAGGGAACGCTTCCTGGTAGGTAGGAGTTGGTAGAGGGTCCTTCACGAATTGGTAGGTCGAACATCCTCCGCCCAGTCGTGCTGAAGCCTTTCTGGCCTACTTCTCCAGAAGCTCATAGAGGTTCATGGTATATATTGAAAGTGCAGTTGCAAGCTCGCTTTGTAGCCCATAAGGTGCTAGCTTAACTAGTATGCCAGAATAAGCTGCCCACGCTTTGAAAAAATTGATCATCTTATACTCGCTCTCCTGTCCTTCCCTTTCTCCCTGTCCAAACCCCACTCCTCCTATGCTTATTGTTTGCTGGGATTCTGCTCTTTCCCGTTCACTAGTGAGCATCCGGTATATATTGGTAGGTTTAAACCGGTTCTCAATTATTTGGATAAGTGTACTTCTCTTCAGCCCCGGAAGGAGCAATTCCACCGAATCTACCGTTGTAGATGCGCTCTTGCCACTTGGTGGCATGGGGGGCCAGGTAGGATAATACGTACCGTTCGGTTTGGGTTCTAATTCTGTTTCCGGCTCTCTTTCAGATAGTCCCCGTAGTTCTTCTAGCTGGGACTCGAGTTCAGCAATTTGTTGTAGGATTGGGTTTGGCTGGGAGGGTGTGGTACGATGAGGTGGTCGCTGTGGAGCAGGAGTCTGCCTTGTACTGCCGACTTCATTTATCAGGATCTCTCGTCGTAGCTGACTGAGAATATGGTCAACAATCTCCTGTTCATGTGAACGGAGTAGTTGCTGCAGGGTGCTGAGGCTAATAGTATCGCTGGGCTGGGGTGGGGACAAGGGTGATGAGTTGAATTGGCTTGGGGTGGGTATGCTGGATGAAGAACAGGCTATTGTGGGTGGAGGTGCCCTGGGGGTGTCACCCTGTGAATTGCTAGAGGGGGAATGAGTGTACTGTGGTGTGCTTGGGTGGGCCTCCTCTGTTGTACTTGAAGCCGCCAGAGTTTCCTCAATGGCTGCCCTTGATGTTGAAGGTTGGGGCTCTGTACCATACCGGTTTGGAGGCAGACGGTGACACATGTTTTTTTGTATCCCAGCACGGGTTCTCGATGGACCTGCTGGTGTTGATGTCTCTTCCCGTGCTTGTGCTCGTCTTGGAGCCATCGTCTTGTTCTGTTAAGGAATGTGGGGCAGGAATTAGTATTCCTGTGGGTAGGGTTGACTGGCTGTTCTCATGAAAGTGTTTAATGATGATAAAAAAGGCGGGCTGGAGCTGTAGGAAGCCTGGTAGTCTTGTGAGCTTGAGGAGCTGGTGGATGTCATGAGGAACGGAGGTCTTCCTGGGTAGGACACGCCGGAGCTTTGACCCCGTACTGCCCGGGCAACCGGTTATGCCTTTTTCTAGTATCTAGCCGAGGTATGCGGTTCGCTACCGGCCCCTCCATGCTTTGCCCAATTGGCCACGGGTTTTCTAACCCAACATTATACAAGACCTAAAGAATTACTTTATAAGGTTATGAAAGTCCTCCTGTATATACGTGAATTATTATACAACCAATAAAAAAAAATACTTCTGATTCAAATAACAATTGTAAAAACGCCAACTATAAGAGATATCTTTCTTTTTATGAAATAAAAATTACTTAATTGAATTCTCCACGTCTGAAAGTACTACCTGTGAAATTTCTAAGGTGGTCTGACTACTATTTATGATATTTTATATTTAATTTTCCTGTTGTTGCCATAATGAGCCACATCCCAGTCCTGAGCCGCATCCCCGTAAATTACGTTATATGCCCACTGAAAATTGGGGCGCTGTCTTTCGAAAGCTAGGGTGGCGGGCGGGTGACAAAGAACGCAAGTTGTAGAACGGTTCGACGATCTCGTGTTCGGGGAGACCTTGCGTGTTGGAGATGAACCTTGTCCTTCGTAGGATGGGGGGTGGCTACGTGTTGTGAGTAGCTCGCGAACCTAGGGTGGTGGAGCTATGACCCTGGCCTTATCCAGTTGTCGGCCAAATCATCTTCCGTAGGCCTCCAAGGCGCTTCCGAGGTGTTCCCCGTCTCTTTTGCCCAATTGGCAGTGGGTTGTCCCAACCCGTTCCTTATATTCAACGACTTTAGAATCCGAGTTCAGATAGGTAAGAGCGAGCGATAATTCAGGATAGCGTGTCCGATTATCCTAACTTGTGAATCACTTTTATGTGTTTTGTTCTGGCTATCCTGCGGTATTGAGAATAAATAACGTTATCGCATTTAAGTTAGCAACACCGACGAGAGGGGTTTTTTTTAGGATACGCACCGCTTGAATGGGGGGCTCATGATGTGCATCGGGAAATGTTGAAAATACTATGCGGACGGGAAGAGGCCAACCGCGACAAGCCGGGTGCCAGAGGCCGAACGCCGCTCTGGTCTACGATTGAGAACCGGCATGGGGGGGGGGTGGTGAAAATATTACTGGGACACGAAGAGGTCAACCCCGACCACCCAAAGTCCTACGGCCAAACATCGCTCTCCTTTGCTGTTGGGGGTGGACATGAGGAAATGGTTAAAATGCTGCTCGGGCAAGGAGAGGCCAACGCTGACATGACTGATGTTACTCGGACGGGAAGGGGTGGGCCCCGACGGACCAGATAATCAGTGCTAATAGCCGCCCTCGCGACCTGTTAGTGATGAACACGGGGGAGTGGCAAAAACACTACTCGGACGGGAGGCCAGCCCTTACCGGCCTGATAATGACAGCCCACCGCCGCTCTGGTTTCCCGGTTTCCTCCTACAAGAGGGAGTCGTGAAATATTGCTCGGGCGGAGGAGTGTCGTTAATCACCGGTGCGCAGTCCGTAGTCATCGGACTTCTATCTCCTTATGTTGATTGTATTTTCACTTGTCTTGCACAACATAATCTTGACAGTTTAACATTCCCCCAAGAACTTCTACTTTATTTTCCTGGAAAGCTCAAGCCGTCCACAATACCACAAATCCCAGCAAAGCGTAGAGGTATTGATTGGATGCGGGCGCGGGAGATGATATAATTCACATCCAGCTTCATGGGAAAGCACCCTTTTCTTTTTCCTCTCAGTTAAATTGATGTTGGAGGGATATATCCGGCATTAGCGATGAGCAGCGAACTCAGCGATGATGGTGGTAAGAAGTGGAGCCGAAGTGAGGGGTAAGCGATCGGTGAAGAAATTAGTCTCGGGTAATTGTGGGGAAACAAGAATATCGACGAGAAGAAAAATACCGCATCTAAGGCGGTAAAGAATTAGTCTAGAGAACGATGTGAGACATGGCGGAGATATTGGGATTAAGAGACGGATGTCCGCGGAGCGCGCGGAGATAGAGTAGAGGACTCTCGTATTTAAAGGGCTGGGTTTCCGCACCAAGGTAGATAGAATAAGTTACCAAAGGAAGAGTCAAGGAACCTCCGAGATTATACGAAAAGCCTCCCTTCTAGTGTCCCATCTCATTATCTTTATATTTTTTATACATTTCCTACGAACACGGCAAAGAGGGCATCACCCTAGACCACGAATTTGAGGCGACTGGAAGGGAAGACTTTCAGGTGAGGAAGAAGGATCTCAGTTTCGCGCACTCAGATAAGCTCACGGTAGTGACAGGAACTAAATCATTTTCCTATCCTTGTGATGTTTCTTCCACAGATGCCCATTTTATTCCACCTCGACGCACATCCCCCGCTCCCTCCCTTTTAGGTTCCCATGCCAACAAAGCAAAGACCCACTTCTCAAACAATTCCCACGCTTTAAAGCCTCTGTACATTTAACTCCCCGCCTTCTGCTCGGCGCGGGGGGGCTCCCGCTCTCCATGGCCTTCAGATATCCAACTTTTTTACCTACCTCCTCCAGATAGTCTCTATACCTCTAACCTCTTCCCAGCAAGAAACAACGACCGGCCGCTATCCGCGGACCACCATCCTGGTGATGACCCAGGGCGGCGGTGATGAATGTTAATAACTGATATCGGCGGCGGATAACAATGACGAATAACAACGACGGACAATGATGTCGGGCACGCTGAACAGCTATGGCTCCCAACGGAGTTGAGGTCTAAACGACATCACACCGCGCAAACCGCCAGCCGCCACCCCCGATATGTTACTCGCGGAGGTTGTTTTCACAGTTTCAGAATGGTATAGGGAGATTCTAGGGTTGATGGAGTTTTATCATATATCTATGTTTTATCCTGGTTTGTGGGATTTAGGATATGTGACTAGATTTTCTCCCAGTATATGTAGGGAGTTTTTCTCTTGGTTTCCTTTCTCTTCTTTCCTCTTTACGCAATGTCTTCCGTACCTCCAACATATCCAACTCTACTCTCTGGGCCTCTCTTCTTTCCTCTTTACTTTTCTTACTCTCTACTATCCTCTCCTCACTAGTACTTCCTAAAGTGAGCCCTGCGGGAATTCTTTAATAATCTTCAACCGTGAGAGTTGTCGGTGAGCATCCCTCTTTACAAACTAACAAAACCTCATCGAATAAGATTGGAATACACATATCTGTCACCACACCCACCCGGACCTCGCTACTGATTTGCCCCAATTGTGGAGTGGGGGTTATGAGTTTTTGTTTGCAAAGTACAGCAGAACCCGCCATGCGTGGCGTAACTCCGTGGACGTGAGAAGGTTCAGTCTGGAACTTGCTCAGTGGCTATTGTTACTCACCCATATTTCCTTCAATTCTTCTTTAGCTGTAAATTCTTTGATGCCCATCTCATTCCTTTCTCATAGAGCAGTTCCCCCCTCCACACTGCTGATGCAGACTTCTTCCCATAAGCGTTTTCCTCCAATGAGCCCTGTAATACCGCACTTAGTGGATCACCGCTGACCGCCCCCACTACGAGCCGGAGTATGGGGGGGTGGGGGGTGGGGGGGGATGGGTTCCCGCAGCGTGACCCTCATGCCGCCTCGCGATCAATTTCGTAGTACGAAACATACCAGAGATATTTTGCCAGTGGTGATGGCCACGATCATGATCGAGCAGATAATGGAGCCAATGCTCCATCATGATCTGATCAAGAGACCCCCATGATCGAATGATCGATGAAATAGGAGGACCCTTATCGAGTGATCGATCATGGCGACAGATCGAATGACTGATCATGATCAGGCATACTCGATTATAGTCGAGCATGATTGAGGGGTACCCATGATCGAGTAAATCGATCAGATCACGGCTGTTTTGATCCACCAGGATCTGATCGAGGAGCCTTATGATTGAGGATCATCGAGCTGACCACGATCGATCAAAACTCGATCACGATCCGACCGTGTCCAACACTAAAATTTGTCAGGGATAAATGCCGAAACTCCGATTTATTATATGGCTATGCAATACCGTAGTATTAGAGAGCACTATATTCAACGGTGTCGATAGTTATCCAGGAAGGGAATCCTGATGAGAGGAGGGAGTTTACGGGTTTTGCGTTTTTAAACTTTTGACCCCCAAGAACCGTGCGCGGTGGCTGTTCAGGTCAACAATGGACAGAAACCTGCGGTCGGAGGCAAAAGACTACAACGTCCCCCCACCTAAGCGATCGAGGACGGCCCGACGAACGCAGCGAGTACCAAGTCCCATCTTCCGCTTGACTAATTATCATTGGTCAAACGTGATTGTTTGCTCCGTTCGTGCACGCTAAATTGTATCAGTGCCCATTTCACAGTAACGCACGAGAAGATGAGCATCACACATGAGAGTAAGACTACCCAAATACACAATCGCCATGCAGACTCATAATCTCCTTTTGCTACGAATAGAAGGTTTTGTTGTGCAGCCGAAGATTATTGATTAAGTTCTCTGCCTGGCTAAGCGAAACATGAATGGTATGGATATACCCAACCTCAATGACGCAATCCATGATGTGGAATACGCACTTCCACGTATGCTCTAGTATACGGAATAGGGGGGGGGAAGCATAAGCAAATCTCCCTGTAACACCTCCGCTATAGCAATCCTTCTGCCAGGAGGACCATATCCTGACACCTTTGGCTGGCTTGTCTTATGGGTGCTTCTATTCCCCGGGAACGGCCGACGGACGCACATGTTTAGACAGCTATAGTGAGACAGCCAATATCACCTACGTCGCTTCTAGCGCTCGTTAGTTCTGGAGAGTACGGGAGTCTTGTAAGTAGTTGTGCCGGAAGGGTATAGAGCTTCAGTAATTTACGCAAAAGAAGATTTGAACCTGCCTTTTCCCTGTCACCACGGGAGTACGTGGAGGAATGCAGACATGTGTGGAGAAGCGAAGTTAGGCGTGGTGATCCACGGAAGGATCAGGATGCTTTTTTTGTGTTTATTTATATACTTGTCAACCGTTAGCTTGGTTTAGTGAGCGAAGTATAAGAGAGGATGTTGCGGAAACCTTGAGAATGAGGTTTACCACTTATATACCAGTCAATTATCCTCATATTCCGTTTGCTCCATTTCTCCGCTATGGTGTCATTACCCCAAGGATTAACAGCAACGCTCAATTATTAGCTGTCTTGTGGACAGCGGACGAAGTTTACTTCGCAGGAGTAGCAATTCGGAAGCCAGAGAGGAGATCTCATGACATGACAATTGGAACTCTTGATTTAGCAGGTTCGTGTTACAGCGCTATGCGAGCGTATAGCCTTCCTTTACTATACGACTGTGGTTAGGAACTAAATTTATGACCAACTCCCTCCCTCCAACACGACGTTGATTAAAAGAGAACTGCAAATGGCCATTCTTCATTTAAGGCTCACAGACGCGAGGGGTGGGCCCAATTATTTCCGAGGCCTATATTGGAGCAAGAGCGGAGGTAACGGGAGATCCCAAGAAATCGGTCAAATATCCCGAGAAGGCCATTCCGAACGGCAGACAATTAGCCTTTAAAACCTCCGCCAACGCAGTTTAAGGTATTACCGTTGCGACCGTAGCGAAGTGGCTGGCATGTTTACAAATTTCTTCCAGTACCCCAAGTTAGGGTCATTGAAGGATTACGCGAACTTAGGAGGCGGCAAACGAGAGATATCGTGCGTTATTGCAAACGAGTACGGCCGCGGTGCTGAGGCCAATCCGCAGACCCTCGATTCCGGGATACAACTTTTGGGCCTAACGATCTTTACACCGCCACAGGTCCGGAAATAGAGACCGCAGAAATTGTCCGACGGAAATTCATTGCTCCTGTCGAGATAGAGTTTGAAAAGGTGCACTTCGTGGATCCGCTCGACTCACTATCTCCCCCCTTCACAAAGTTTTGTAAAAAAGGTTTAATTTGAAAGTTGTGCCCTCCTCCGCCCTAAAGATCCATCCCTTTCCATCTCTAAATAACTGACACCGCAGAGTCGATAAGCTCGAAATAATCTATCCCCAGCTTTGCCTAGCTAACAAGCCACAACAGTAGGTAGTCAATTAATCAACAATAATCATATAACTAATAACAGACTCCTCAGACTCCACACCATGGTCATAGCCTGCAGCGCTCAGGACTTGATCGATATAGTCGATCTGAGATTTGTAGTGATCCTTCTCGTCTTCAGTTGCAGCAATCTTGCTGATAATTGCCTGGCAACGTCTCTCACGAGTATTCTCGTTCATGTCCTCATTTTTCTCGATTTCAAGCCAGATGGTATAGCGTTGAGTGTTTAGATCTAGGCATTCAAAAAGGCTGGCTTCAAGTTGGCCCCGCCTCTCCAACAACCTCGCGATATCAGCATTGGGCGGTGTCTGTGTGGTGTGAGACATTTGCGACACTGTAACCCAAATTAGTTAGATGGGGGTATTCAGGACTGCGGGAGTGATATCATTCAGGGCCGGGGGAAGGTATTGGAAATTTAGGTTAATATTACCTTAAAGATAGACAAAAATAGTATTTCAGATTCCCTTGTGGTCAAAGTTTGTGCCCAGAATTTATCTATCCTCCGAGGTTCTCACCAGTTTGCGTGAGAGGCTGGAGGCGAAATGAAGGAAGGAATAATTGATTATCGTCGTAGTCGTATCGGTCTTCGTATCTGCCTTCGGTCAAGAAGTTCGTTGCGGTTCACGGTGTGGCGTTCCTTGTATTTTCTTTTTCTCCCGTGGTTGTTGCTGCTGCTGGGCAACCCTTATCACTCACACACATCTGTCAAACCTCCCATACAATTAGACACCGCAGTCACCCAAGCAAACCCCATCAAATGCTAGCTATCACTAAGATACACAAGTCAGGGTATTGACAAAAACCTATAACCCAAGTCCCCTCCTCGCCATTCAACCCGTAAGACGTGGTAACGTTTGATGTGCTAGGTAAAGTACTAGGAATTCAAGGCAGGAGGGGTGGACAGCAGGAACCGCGTCAGATGGCGGGGGATGGCCCGGGACGGTTAAGCACTGCCAGGAATAGCTGAGCAACATATCATGATATGAGAATTGTTTCACGCCAACTTTATGGTTTAACATTGTCCCTCTACAGTCTAGCTTGAGCCAAGAGGTGGAAAGGTTTCTCCGGTCATGCAATCTTGTTTTCACAGGATAAAAGCCGGCCATTATCGAATGATCGATGAGATGTGTTGAAACATACTTCTGGCACTATCCATTCCGTGATATTACTCGTACCATTATTTTCCTCCTTACATCAAATCCTGTTGCACATCTAGACCCCTTGCACCACTGAAGATATCTCTTTGCATTACATTCGCACTTCCTTCGTTTGTCATTGTTATTGTTCGCTCCACCTTTTTGTCTCGCACTCAACAGTACATAGTCAGGGTCTTTTGCCCTTCCCTTTGAGGTGATCAAACGTTCAAGTTTTTCAGTCAATCAATCATTCAATCGTCCCATCGTTCCATATTCTCACAACACAATGGGAGGACCCTGATCGAGTGATTGATCGTTACCACCGCTTCCACAATTGCTTGCCTCCACCAGGTGTGATTTGGTTTGGTTAGTTACCGGCGAAGACATTGAATAATGAGCGACGAAAAGTGAATTCGAAAATCTGTCGTGCAATGTCGCGGTAAGTGGTCCCATACTAGGTTTTAACACGCGTAATACCATGTAACATGATTACTAAGATCTAGATATAGAGCAGAGTGATCGATCATGATCGCGCTTACTCGATTATAGTCGAGGATGATCGAGGAGCACCCATCACAGAGGGGCCCCTACGATTGAAGGCAATCGAGCAGATCATAATGGATTAAAACTCGATCATGATCTGATCGTTTCCATCACCAGGACTCTTAGACTCTCCGCGACTACAACTCTCTAAACCGCAACGGCTTTACTGTGGTATCCACCAAATTTGATATATTGTGATACTATATCTCCACAACCGCGCCCCAACATATATGGGTTCCCATGGCTCCGGGTGGGATATGCTGGAATGCGACGGTTAACCTATTACTCGTAATAGGAATCACATAATTGAGCCAACAAGTTTTTATAACAGTTTTATTAAGCGATACTACGTACGCGATAGAAATGTCGCTCAGTTCCATCCACTAAAGATACTCCAGTGCACAGAAAAGACCAGACAATTTGTAGAAACACTGAGTTACGGAAAGGGAAATATTGAAGATAACCCGCCCACCGAAGGTGAACTAAAGACTCAAACACCAGGAAAAGCGGAAAGGTGGACCAACGGCAATATTTCCGTCCTCATCGCCCTCACCAAGGGAAAGGAACCAGTATGATGGCGCTCCACACAGACATCCATCGAGGACTTGGCTTTAGTAAACTCTACCAATATATTAGCCATGAAGAGGAAAATACAAGGACAAGAAGAAAACTCACTTTTATGCTTCAAAGGGTCTCTGAGAACAATTTTCTCAAACTCAACCCTGGTGAGCCTATCGTGGAAGCAAATGGTAGAGCCAAGGTAGCAACCGGCATGCTCCTGGAAGTGTTTCCACAACCCTCGAGCCATGCCACCAAATTTTTGAATAATCTCCTACCCGGCAGCTTGACAGTTCGCAATCGCCGAGTATTTTGCGTGGTGGCGTTCATAACTAGTAGAGATCGCTGAAAAGGTTGGTGACTGGGGATCTATTCTGCGCTGCGAGGGATTTTGATGTGAAGCACCGCAACCCATAATCATCGTCCGTTGTTTGATGAGAGAAAGGTCGTCAATAACCGCATTAAATCCTAGCACCCCGTTGAGGGTAGTAATGTCTAGAGACAACTGTTTTGAGCCCGGATGGCGAGAGACGGAAGCTAACTGTGCTAGCGGATCATTGAGGAGGGAAAGACTTGGCTCATGATAAATGAAATCATGAGGTGCTTGATGTTTCCTCTAGCATAAGGTATGAGATGCGGTAATGATCTAAAATGAAAATGTTCTGCGTGACCACTACAAATGAATGAATATGATGATCTAAAGTGAAAATTTTCTGAGTTGTTGCTGAGAATAAAATGAATGCAAATGTGAATGGCGGGGAACAGAGGTAATTATAAAATATAGATAGAAATGCGCTATCGAAAGAAATTCTAGTGAAGATGGGAAAATAACATCAGAAGGGGACATGGGGGGTATTTATATAGAGCTAGAAAGCAACAAGAAGCAGTGATGACGACTCCTAGGCAAAAACACCGGTATGCCGTGCGTACCATGCTCTAAACTGTACAAGGAGGAAACCGTCAATAGACTATTTAAATCAAAATCGAGTGAGTATACATGATCAGCTACTCCCCACTTACGAATTGGAGGTGAGGTGGAAAGAAAATCGAATGATCGGATACATACCCCAGAATACATTCTCCACCTTAAGTCCTAACCTCATCCTTTTCTTCATCTCCTGTGTCCTCTCCGGCTCCCCCTGCTCGTCGTCTCCAATCAAATCCCTTAACCCCCCCTGCACCCTTCTCAACTTTACCCCCAATGCCCTCTATGTATTCTTTATCAGGGCCAGGAATGGTATATAACTTTGTCCATTTTTCCCCCAACGTGGATGGTACACGGTTTCCATCCTCCCCTCTTCGACCCTCTCCCGTAACTCTGTCAAAAGGTAAGCAATCTTGCTTCCTCCTTTTGGAGCAGAAGCGGGGACACGGGTTTGCCAGTTGTAGCTATCGATATTTTAAAGTAGGCGTAGCCATCCAAGGAGCTGCGCAACAATTTCTGGGATGTCGGTGAGACCGCGAACGCTGTCTACGACGCTGATCGGAGCCCATAGGTCAGGGAGATTCACACATGCCTCACGCTTGGCCGGGGGAGTAAGAGCGCCATCCGCTTTTTGGCGGTGCGCAGCGAGGAAGGTGTTTCACAACCTAAAAAGGCGAGTAGCATATCAAAGGCATTGCGATCGATGAGTACGATAGGTGATATCGTCGTGGCTATCTTGTGCCTTAATTAGTATGCGTCTGAAGCGAGAAGGTTCGAAACATGAGTAAACCCAATCCCTCCGGAAGTGACCACGAGACCGTGATCCATTTTCTCTCGTCGAACAGCTTTCATAATTTTTCTTTGTTGTCGATGATTACCCCTCCCCGCTTCATTTCGACGTCAAGACCGTAGCAGAATCTCACAAAGTAGCTACTGTGCATATCCGTTGCCTATCCTACGACAACTACCCCCTTAATCGGTTTATTTGGGTGGATGGATACCAGTCCGCTAAGCACTTCGTCTCCAATGATGAGGCATCCCGAGGTATATATGGTTTGTCAAAGCGGTGTGTTTTGCGACCTAGTCATGATTGGTCATGATAGCCGGGCGGAGTAGTGCGGTAGAAGGTGCATTGGGTCATCGAAAGAGCCCCGGTCATTATATCTGTCCAAAATTAACAAAACGTGCGTAAAAAATAAAAAATAAAAAAAGCATTCCCAGAGCCCTGCAAGTGAGGAAGTCTCATCAACTTACTAAGGATGGCCACCACCACGATTGGAACGACAACCATCTCCATAAGGGGTATCCCGCGCTCCGCTGAAAAATAAAAAAGTTATCGTAGTTAATTTCCAAAGATCGTTGAGCACTGCAAAGCACCAAAGCAAGGGGCATTTGAGACCGTTCACGGAAACGGACCAAACGGGAGGAGATGAAGGAAGAGGGGAGAAGAGAACTAGGGGAGAGGAGACGGGAGGGGGGACAAACAAAAGTGGTTGCGGCTCACGAGAAAATGAAGAGAGCGGATTCGATGCAAAACTCCGGAATTGCGAGCACGTGTACGTCAGCCAGCAGGGCACGGCTTAGAATCTTAGTGGACAGCAGCCCCGTGAGATAAAGTGAATGGGAGAAGTAATCTCCCCAGGGAACAACCCCCATCGGGTAGCTGTCTCGAGAAAGCTGTGAATCCTAAGACCATATACCTACCGACAGAGATCATTGGTACTCAAGTGTTTCCCAACCTATGCACCGAGCAGCTGCTTATGACTACGCCAGATGGAGCGCACGCCCCCCAGCCACCACAACATATGATACCATTATCCGTGCGACCGCTCGGTCCTCTGCAAGTATGGAACAGACTATCCGTTTAGTCGTGAGAACTAACCCGACCCCTTACGCTCCCGAATCCTTTCCTCCCTATATTCACAAGTAATCACTCGACAGTCCTGGTCTCTCACCTCGGGATAGTAAATCTAGCGGGAACACTTTATCCCTCTGGAATTCCCGGAACGAAAATCACAACTCCCACAACACCATCGTCCCCCACCGCGCCCCCAAACCACAACTAGGAACACGCCACCGAAAGCTACGGGATAGAAACCTCCACCATCCTCAAGAAATATCTGCAATTGCCCACAATTTTAATGTTCCTATTCGGCCCTGATCCTCCGGGCTCGCGAAAACCCCGCCTGGTTTCCTCAATAATTAAATTTCCGTGAAACGAACAAAGCCACCCCAACCGGCGAAAATTGCTAGAGGGCTGTAGGGCAATCAGAATACTAATATTGTAGATAGGCGGCTCGCCCTGTCTTATACTTTTTTTTTTTTTTTCTTTTCCAATGCACACTAATAGTCAGTTACCCTCCTATTTCGCTCCGCTCCTACAGTCGGCAAAAGCAAGTGTGACACTAAAGCAAGTGTGACGCGGCACTTTATTCGTTTTTACCGTACGATAGTTTCTGGCTAAATACATATGAAGTACAGAAAAATATAAAAGTAGATATAAGTAATTAAAATACAAGATACAATAAGTAATATTGAGTTACAGGGATTGGAACTAGTCAACTCTATACTTTACATTGTAGTTTAAAAATTGTACTGTAGTAAATCATCAACCATCACGCAATGAAAACAAAACAATTGTTGTCACACTTGCTTTTGCCGACCATGAGCGAAGCGAAATAGGAGGGTAAATTAGCCGACTATTACATCCGCGAGTGGATGAGAGTTGGAACTCCTAACCTTTTCGGTATTACTTGTGACTAGCCCTTTAGCTACTAGACTGTATCAAGCCCGATTGGTAATGTCACGCCTTTTTAGAAATTTCACGGTGTGGTGACTAATAATTAGTCTTTTTCCACCAGCGCCTTGTTCTACCTAATAACATCGTAACGGTTCTTGAAAAGGTCCTCAAAACAGAATAGCCTTTCTACTATAACTACGCACTTGGAAACGTCAGCTGGAGTTGGACCATCCGCTACAGCGGCGAGAGTCCAGGACTCCCCAATGTTTTAAAAGTACTAATTAGCGATACTAATGTAAAACCAATACTTGACGAGGTCATCACGTTGTTGGCTTGCCAGATAGGAGAATATCAACTATGCCAAACACTCGGAAATACGGTACAAAAAACCCGCTGCGCTACATTACCCACCGAGTCCTTAAGTGCTGATAGCTTTACCGCAAGACGCACTCCTGAGGACCGAAGCCTGCCTAGAACTATCACGAGACAACTCGGCCATTCGCAATGACAGCACTACCAGGCAACGACTAATCCTCTTTACCTAAGTGAGAACCCTGTGCTTCCAATTGCCCAGCCAGATGGCCGCCGGACGGAACAAAAAAGCCATTGAGTTGCACCGCACTGCACTTTACCCCGGCCAATCTCCACCGACTAACCTCTATGAAAACTCTCCAGCTGCGAAAGCAAACCACGGCAGTTTATTGACTAATCTATCATGAGTTATCCTAGAGCAGAAGAAATTTCGTGACACGCATTTCTTGGTAAAAAAAAAGAACAAGACGTGCACTCCTCAAAAGGTAGTGTGGCCGAACCATGAGAGGAAATAGTATGTTGGTAAAAGCGGATACTATGAAAAATCAAAGCAACAGGAGAGAAGAGAACAAAAATGAAAAAAAAAAGGTGCATACCATCTGCAGACTCTAGAAATTTGAAGAGGGGAGGGGGATGGGGGAAACGGAAAATGGGTACATGGGAGAGATGTGAAGGGGGTACAAGAAGTAAAAACGCATTCAGTGGTAAACACAAGGCATGTTCCATGAATGAAGATACAAAGTCGTAGATACTCACTGAAAATTGACAGAGGTAAGAAAAAAGGGCAGAGATATGAGAACGAAAACCTCCACTAAAATCGCGTGTGAACAAGCTATTAAAATTGAAATGTATCCCCGATCGTTTGCCTCCACATCGGCTCAAACGACCTAACTGTCTGCTAGTTCTCTAATATTAGATCCCCGACTCTAGAATTGTCCTCACAAGGGGAGAAACTCACTCTTTCAACCATGCTAAATCTAGTTGGTATCCGCTCTGATGAAAGGATATTGTTATTGGGGAAAGGGGCTAGCATAAGGCCCATACCGAGGACCGACATACTGAAGAGTAGCAGGATCGTACCCAATGGACATGACATTATCTCTACGCATGTCTACTAGCGTAGGAGGTGGAGGGACAAAAGGATACCCGCGAGAAAAGTGAGCCTGGGGAAAGGACCCAGAGTAAAATTCGTACTGGCTCTTCCCAGGCATTGGTTGCTGGGCAGGATTCTCGTTTGGCAAAAAAGGTTGTGCGTTAGAAGGCTCATTAAAGCTATGATCGTTAAAGCTCTCCAACTTTATATTATTGACTTTAGCCCGGGGAGAAACCGGTTCTGAGATGACTGAAGGGTGTCCACCAGACATCCTCGGTTGTCTAAGAGTTCCCCAACCCCCGTGCCCCTCATCAGCGCTAGTGAATCCTTGGTTTGGAAGATTGTAGCCTTGGCCTGGATTATGATATTGTGGGACAAAAGGCGCGTATGGAGGGAATGAATACCCAGTCGGGGGGTTGTGAGCATAGGAGTGCGGCGCAACCGGGAAATTTCCAGGGTGGCGAGAAGCCATTACACCTGAACCGTACTATTACCCCTGGTCAGTTTTTGGGGCTCACCGTGATGCGGCGAACTTACATGATTGTGATAATTCATGACATGAAATTGCGGCATAACCGGGATCACCGGATTGGCAATAGTGAAGCGACGTTCCGGGTCCATTTGATCCATATGAATGCCATCTGGATAGTGCGGGGTCGGAGCGAGAGGCCCGGCCTGGTACTGATATTGTTGGGCCGCTGGATATTGGGGAGTTTTATTGGTAATCTCTAGCTCTGGAATAGTCTGGGTGGTAAGATTGGTTTCCGGTTGATTACGAAGCCCAGCCGGTACACCAATGGGTTGCGGCTTCTTGTGTAGTTCCCGCCTCTGGACATAGATCTTTTTACCCATGAACTCCGATCCATTCTGATCACTATTAGCCAGAGGGAAGATCAACCCCGAAGGTTTGGTGGATAAAGAAACCTACTTCAGACGCTAGGGCCGCATTTACCATATCCTCCGTCTCATATTGTATGAATGCGAAGGCATTGACTCCTAAACCTGTTAGCTGCGAACCCTTGAAGATTTTAAGACCCTACCCTGCTTGCTCTGCCTTTTGACCATATTACAATCTGTGATTCTCCCGTGTGCCGAAAAACGGGCCCTAAGCTCGCTATCGGTTACCTGAGGGTTAAGCTTTCCGACAAAAATTGAGACCGTGTCAATCTCAATGAGCTGGTCGCACCGCAGTTCCGTACACATTTTTTGAGCAGAAAAATTGCTTGTCCAATCGGAGACCCAATGGCTATTAAGGCGCAGAGACTATTATCCGGAACCAATGTCAGCGCCCAATAATGAACATGAAAAATACTGGTCGACCGTACTTGAAAACTATCAACTGCGTCCTGGCGGAACTGAAATCTAACATAACACTTATTGCCTGATGTCAGACCAAATAAGGGCATGGTCGAAGAGCCATCAGAAAATTCGACAGATTCCAATGGGCCAAATCCGTGAAGCATGCCGACTACCTCATGACTGTGGAAGCGACTACTATCGCTCTTGCTGAGTACGAGGGTTCTGTTGACCTTTGCGGGTTCACAGCGTATTGGTCGACCGGACGAGTCAATAATTCTAGCCCTGCCTTCCCTAATGGCTCTTCTCGCAACCTCATCTGTCTAAATTGGTGTTAGTTTGAGTCAAATAAATCTCGAAAAACACAAAGATACCTCAAATTGACAGAAACTATAAGGATTTCCCTTACTGTCCCTACGGATTTTGACGTGAAGTCTACCATACTTGGAAAAATGGGATTGCAGGTTTTTCATCAGTTCCTCATCTGTCTGAGTAACAGCGAGACTATTATCTAGTTAGGAAAACAAGAGCCACAAATTTAGTTAAAGAGTACTGCTCACTTAGCCACAAAAATACACGCTGAAGGTAATCCACGCGCCGCAAGATCCTCGGGACCTGTTTCAATCCCAGCCTCGAATGTTTCAAAGTCTAGATCCGCTTGCGCCATTTGAAGGTTACCCTCGGCTAGCATGGTAACAGGGTTGTGCTCATGAGGAACGAAGAACTCCGTGTCGTTATCGGACTCGGAACCCTTGATTTCAACCTCCCGCGATTGGTTGAAAAGGACCCCCGAAAATTGACCATTACTCTCTCCACTCAGGCCAAGAGGAACAGAATGTAAAAAGGATTGCACAGGATCATCGCCATCTTCAAGACTCGACATGGTCTTTCCGCGACGCCTCAAGTTAAGCGGTCCTATCCCACCGGTGGTTAGCCAATTGTGCGGAAACCAATGAGACAACCATCCCTCGCCTATCGCCCCCACAATGAGGCCACGGATTAAAGATAAATCGCCAGCGACCGGTAACATAAATGAAAAAAGATGATAGCGGAATTTCTCTAAATCCCTTAAAAATAAAATTCAGGAAATAATGCGCCACATTTTCCAGGGCCATTACAATATCGGAAGCCCGAAACCTCCACACAGAGGGTCAGGAGGAACCGTTCTGATTTTCCCATGAAAGATATAAACAAGAGGAGAAAAGGGGGGGGGGAGATAGAGTGTGGGGAAGCAAACCATATCCTAAGAATCATAAAGGATGAAACCCAAAAGGAAAGGTTAGACACTCAGCCTCACAATGATTGAAAAAGAAATCAAGTCCATAGTGTCGGAAATAAGAATGAAAACTGCTCAAAACCTACCTCCTAGTAGTCCCGCGTTCTGGGGAGTGGATGGCTGGTCAACCTCATCTTCACTACTAGACTCATGCCTCTTTGATCCCATGTTAGCAGATAGGGAGCGAGGAGAATGCTTGGTATGACTCCTCCGAGGAGTAACAGGGAGTGCAGGATTCTGCGACATTTTTTTTTTGTAGTGATGAAATTTTGGCTGGAGATGTAAATGAGGAAGGGTTAAAAGAGAAGAAGGAAAGGTATAGAGACGAGAGGAAATGGGAGAGTGGAGTAGGAAAACAGAAGCAGGAGGGAGGGGGAGGGGGGGGTTAATTCGCAGAGATTCCTATGGTGGCGGCCGCTGGGTGAGGAGGCATAAGAATTCTCCAAGCCATAAGGGACACACGAGTAAACTTTGTAACTATCGAACAAAGACGTCCGGTGAAAGTGTCCGGAAGGATCGAAAGATCACTCTAGAAAGGGTAACCTTGTAGCTTCACCTTCAAGAGTGACAAGAGGTGATAAAGAGGTGATGAGGGGATTTGATTCTAGAGATAGGAGAGGGACTGCTACTTTATAATAGGTGATTCGGAGTGTGACAAGAGGGAGTAAGGGAGGGAGGGCAGGGAAAGCTAGCTTATGTTTCTCAAAGTTTCGTGGCCCGGGGAGACGTAATCACGGTGTGGGACGAATTTCCCCAGCCTTTTGTCACGATTTCTAGAGTCAGGGTGACATCCCACTGCTTGAGTGGACTGAGGATAGAATAGAGATACAATTCCCTCGCATTATATGGAGATGGGGAAGCGAGTACTGTTATCACTAATGCGCAGATACCGTGACGGCACTGACGGGGGATCAACTACGGTTAGCACAAATAGGAAAAATACAAGAGAAAATAGTGTCGAACATTAAGCGGTAAACTTATTGTACCCTAGCCATCGGGAGGAGAACCAAACAAAGATTCCAAATACCTCCACTTCTAAACCTATTGATAACAGAAAAAACTCCAGCTATCAGACTACACATCTAGTGGAATACCCATATTCTCCACTCTCTCCCGATACTCCTCCATCCGTTCCCTAACACTAACCCCATTCCATCTCTCCTCACCATCAACCATTTCCAGTTTCGGCATCCCAACCTGCTCAATGGCAAAACTAGCCGCTACAATACCCATCGCCGCAGCAAGTGCGAACTTTGCTGACCCATTCCTAGCGATTGATACGGACATTCCGCCGATAAAAGCGTTACCTCCGCCGGTAGGGTCCACAACCTTTGGGTTATTGCCCCCAACCTCGGTAGGTGAGTAGTAGGCTGGCAACCAGATAGGCGCGCGCTTTCTGCAGCCAACGAGACACCCCAATTTTCCCGCGCGGACAACGATAGCACCGCTCCCGCGTTCTCCAATTCCTGATGCCACTATCTCCCCTGCTAGGGATTCGATAGTATCAGGATTGTTCCTGTCGAGAGGATCTTCTATGCCGTAGTACCCTGCCAGTTCCTCGTGATTAGGCGAGATGATGTGAACCATTTCGAGAGTCTTGTACCTGCCCGAACATCGTCACCGTCAGCAGAACATTTTTACTACCCCTTTCAAATCGGAGACGGCGGAGGAGTTATATACATTTCCATCTTATGCGCGGGATTACACGAATCGGGCACTGGCTCCCAAATCACCAATGGTGTGGCACGCGAAAGCCTATCTTTTGATTCCTTGTACAACCCAAAACAGATATGATTTGCGCGGGCAGGGGTACAAATGAGATGAACCGACTTTGCTGCAAACAGTCCCTCCTCAACGAGATCTTTGACTTCTAAGCGCTTCTTGGGTGTGAGATACTTGAATGCTCTGTAATCCCCAGGCCCATATTTATTCCACCCGCGGGTTGTCCTCCTCTCCGGATCCTCGCGTATGATCAAGTCAGTTCCCAGCCCGATGAGGTCTTGAAGGACCTCATGGGGGAAGTCATTCCCTACATCAACGATCCATCCAATCGTTTTTGCCTGAGGGCCGGGGCTGAATAGACGAGCACCGATAACACCTTTAATTAAAGAATATTTAGTTCACAAGAACCCGAGCGGCTCAAAACAAAAATACCAGACCATTATGAAAGTTTAACGCTACCGTAAGAGCTCGAATAGACGAACCATGTTCTAGTAGTCCAAAATTTCCTACCCCGGAAAAGCGGCGAAAAACATACCAACAAACTTGCTCACCGAGGCAAATAAAAATAAATAAAGACACTAGACCTTACTAGGAGAGGCAACTCAAGCGTCCTAGCACATGGTCCGACCATTATAGCTCTCACGGTACGTGACAATCAAGACTAAACAAAGGGCCCCAAACCATAAGTCCCAGCACCTCCAATGATGTTATCAACCATGTCTTCTCTATCTGCTCCGAAATGAATCTCGTCTGTAAAAAAATCATAATGGTTAGCCTCAAAAGTCAATTTTAGTTCAACAAAATAAGCATACCAAGTATAAACATTCCAAGCGTAGTGAAATCGAGACTTTTGGCGGGCGCGGTCCATTGTGGGGCGAAATTTTGGGTATCCATTGATATTGTCGTTGGTTGTCGGAGCCTCGGCTGTTCTAGGGAGAGGGTGAACTAACAACCGATTCGGTCACACCAGGGTTACCCTGCCCGGAAGGAACCATTTGTGACAGCGCGCCGCCAGATTCACGGTCAATGATAAGCGCTCCATCTTTTGGTCCCTCGGTAAACACCCACGAATTTTGTTTTTGATATACAGTCACAATAATAATATTATCAAAAAAAAAAA
>QLOI01002344.1:198-26408 GCA_003313605.1 Tuber umbilicatum | reverse complement strand
ACTACACACGCTGCAGATGGCCGGACGCCACTCTGGGACGCCGTGGCGGGCGGGAATGAGGAGGTAGTAAAGTTGCTATTGGAACGAGGCGATGTCAATCCTAACACTGCAAACACCAAATATGGTCTAACACCACTCTGGTGGGCGGCACAGCGTGGGCATGAGGGAGTAGCAAAGTTGCTACTGGGGCGGGGCGATATCACTCCCAACACTGTGGACAAAAAATACTGTCAAACACCACTTTGGCGAGCCGCGAGGGGTGGGCATGAAGGGGTAGTAAAATTTCTCTTGGAGCGAGAGGATATCAATATCAACACCGCCGACACCAAACATGGCCGAACACCACTTTGGTGGGCGGCGAAGTGTGGGCATGTGGGAGTAGCAAAGTTGCTATTGGATCGAAATGATATCGATCCCAATAGTGCAGACACCACGGATGGCCGAACGCCACTCTCGTGGGCTATGGAGCGCGGGCATGAGGAGGTGGTAAGGTTGCTATTAGAGCGAGACCATATTAATCCCAACACCGCGACCCCTAAATATGATCAAACACCGCTCTTGTGGGCTGTGAGGGGTGGGCATGAGGGAGTAGTAGAGTTGCTGTTGGCACGAGGGGATATCGATCCCAACACTGCAGACACCAAATATGGTCTATCACCTCTCTCGTGGTCTGCGAGTGGTGGGCGTGAGAGGGTTGTCAAGTTGCTATTAGAACGAGACGATATCAACCCCGACACTACAGACACCATACACGGTCAAACGCCACTCTCGTGGGCTTCCGAGTGCGGGCATGAAAGGGTGGTAAAGTTGCTATTGGAACGAGATGATATCAATCCCAACACTGTAGACACCAAATATGGTCGAACACCACTCTTGTGGGCTGTGAGAGGTGGGCATACGGGAGTAGTAGAGTTGCTGTTGGAGCGAGGGGACACCAATCCCAACACCGCAGACACCGAATATGGTCTAACACCTCTCTCGTGGTCTGCGAGTGGTGGGCATGAGAGGGTTGTCAAGTTGCTATTGGAACGAGACGATATCAACCCCGACACTGCAGACACCATATACGGTCAAACGCCACTCTCGTGGGCTTCCGAGTGCGGGCATGAAGGGGTAGTAAAGTTGCTATTGGAACGAGATGATATCAATCCCAACAATGTAGACACCAAATATGGTCGAACACCACTCTGGTGGGCGGCAAAGTGCGGGCATACGGGAGTAGTAGAGTTGCTATTGGAACGAGAAGATCTCAATCCCAACACTGCCGACACCAAATATGGCCGAACACCACTCTGGCGGGCGGCGAAGTGTGGGCATGCAGGAGTAGCAAAGTTGCTATTGGATCGAGGTGATATCAACCCTAACACTGTGGACACCAAATATGGTCGAACGCCGCTCTCGTGGGCCGCGTTGAAAGTGCATGAGCGAGTGGTGGAGCTGCTACTGGAACGAGACGATGTCAATCCCGACATCCCTGACCTTAGTGGCAAAACACCCCTTGAATTAGTTGCGTCCTGCCGATATACAAGAGTTGTGGAATTACTCTCCAAACCTAAACCTTCTTTTCTTGTGCCCATAGATACCGGCGGAGTCCTGGCGTGCTCCTCACCTAAGCCACCTGACCTTCCTCAAAGCCCCTCTCAACCTATTCCATCCACCTCGGAGCCTCCTCTCCCCGGCACCCGACCCCTCCTCAGAATCCTGATTCGCTCCTTCATGTACATTTACTTTTTCATTTGTCTTTTCTGTCTCTTTGTTGTCATTAGCCTCTTTCTACCACCGAGTTGGCCACTATCTCTTCAAAGATGATTTTTATATTATACACGCGGAGATGGTCCAACTTCAGTTCGCACACGAGATTGAATCGAACTCAGCGCTAATAGTCCTGGACTGGTCACAACGCATAATTTGTACGATCCACTTTCCCCTATCTGTTTCTGTCCTTAATTCTTTCGTTTCTCCCTTGTAAACCACCGCTCTTCCCTTTTACCCGACGACTCGTATTCTTTGTTTTATTTTCTGGGTTCTCTTTTAGACTCCTGTAGTATAGGAATGTATTATATCAATGATGACAGCTTTTTGATAACACGATTTATGGAACGCGCGCGAATTTCATTGACAAGCCAGCGATGTTGGTGCCCACTTGCAGCCACCTTACCGACCCGCTACGAGACATTCACTCCGATAATGCACCTACGTTTTTGCGGGTCCCCACCGCCCCACCTGCCAACCCAAGCATGTGCCCCGGAAATGACTACGTTTGCTCGAATTGTTTCCAGTCAACTTCCCTAGACTCCCCAGGTGCTGAAAACCCCCCAGGGTAGACGTATGCCCAAACCGCAGGTAAATAGGAATAGTCGCCGCTGGGGGGAAGTAGATTTATCATTAATCTACTTTTACCTTTTTACCGATATTGTACCGATACTATGCTGTTCCAAATGGGCCGGGTAAGGCCAGGAGCTCTTCCAGCAAGAAACCCACGTTAAGTTGCTTCCCCCTTAGCGTATATACTCCGTGCTTTTTCTGCTTTGTTCTTCCTTTCATTTGAAACTTCAGCATGCCCAAATGAAGAGTTGTGGGATTTGCCCTAACCCACCTTTTAAGAGAGTTTCCCCGACTCTACCCAAACTTGTGAAATCCTTACCAAACATCTATATATTTATTCAGCACTAAATTTTTTTTATTAGCATAAATGTTACTTCCAACTCTTATTGCGATATATTTTTATATTTTATTGGTACATGCTGAACAGGGCCTTGTTTTTTCTTTCCTGCCTTCCCATTGTCTTTTATCCTCTTTCCACCACCGAGTTTATCACTATCTTTTCATGGATGATTGCTGGATTATCCATGGAGTTGGTGTGGACCGTGCTTTCAGGAACCTAGGTTAGATATGTAAACACATTCCTGCGTGAGACTAAATTAAACTTAATGCTGAGAGTTCTACGGTGGTCTACGGGCAATGCACTTTCCTTTTTTAGTTTTTGCTCTTGATATTTTCGTCTCTCACTTGTAAAACATGTCGTATCCCTTTTCTTCGACGACACGTAGGCTCTGTTTTCTTTTCCGGGTTATCTTTTTGAATCCCGATGGCTTTTCGATAATATGATTTATGGAACACCTCGATAGAAGTCCTCCATCTCACCCAGCTTCTGCCCACAATTTCAGTAGACAAAATAGCCTGCTTGCGCCTATCGTAGTTTCTACAAGTTAGCCACAATGCGCGACAGGAATCTCACCTAAATAACGCATATTAAACTGCGGGGGCCAGTCGCCCCTCCGGAACTCCGGCATGCGTCTCGCAAATGACCGCCCTCACCCGAACTCCTTTCAAACAACTGCCCTGTACCCCCTAGGCACTAAAAACATTAGAGTCAACATAGGAAAATTGGAGATAAGTAGAAATAGTTGCCATCGTGGCGTAGAGTATGTTGGTTATCAACCTTCGATATTGGGCATGGCTAAATATGTAAGTGTTTTAACCTGTTATTCAGCCGCAGACACTACCCCCCCTCAGCTTCTATATGCAGGCTGCACCGCAAATTGGAGCACAAATTGCACCGCTCTCATGCTCCACCACTACATTGGCACTACCGTTCCAGTTTCGGTTTTGATCATGGGCTCCGCTATTCCCGATATTGGATACGTCCCATTCCAGTCATCAAGTAGCCTACTTGGCCGACGGGATATCCTATTGGCCACGCAAGCCGCTTTGTGGCTACGATAATATCATTAGAGTGGTAAAGTAAATTTCAACCCAACCCAATCATAGGGGGGGGAGGTGCCAAGCGGGTGATAGGGTATGAAGAAGAGAAATATTTCCAAGAATAAATTAGCCAGGGGAATTGTGCTCTTGTATAGGCAAAACTACATATATATAAATTCCCTTACCCGCGTGCTCCGGGGAGAGGCGGAAATATGTTTTTATAGTTTGCCAGAAGGCGGCCATTTCCAGGTCTTAGGTTGACGCTGATTAGATATCACGGGTGTTTGGGCCCAGGTGAATCGGGAGATTATGATGCAGAGGTCTCTGCCAGTCTTCACAGTTATGGAGGTTATAATACCGAAGAGCGCTCATTTGCGCCGCCTTACGCAGAGCCCAATATCGGGCATGACTACCTCGAGTGAGGGGACAGACCCTGCACCCCTCCCCTAGAAATTGCTTAGGGGTGACTGCCCCCTGGGGTAACGCTTCAGAAAATCTTACCGGGTAAAAGAGCGCCCGCTCGTATGATGCCGGGTGCCGTTGCGGGACAAATACCTAATGTTCTGCACTGGGCTGCACGAGCGATGGTCAATGCCCGAAACGTGTTCTGGGTAAAGTTTACTATCCGGTAAACGCTTTACCGCAGTAGGAGCACTTGCTCGTGCTTGTGAGGCTGGTGCCGCCTGGCGGTAAGAGAAAACTGCCCCCGCCGGTTTTCAATGCAGGATGCTTGTTCCCAACAGGCGCCTAGTTTACCCACTACCGCCGCCTCAGAAAGATGAAGTTATTTCCAGGGAGTGCGATTTGGTGTAAAGCTTTACGTGATTGAAGGCCAGGTTACAGACGACACTACTCCAAAAATTCTTCGGGAACCAGGTTTCGGGAGCGCGGACCCTGAAACGCTGTTGGGATGGGCGATCGGCGATCTGTGTGGGGTACTAGTATAAGCATGGCAACTATGGCGGCTAACTCCATTTGTCTAATGAAAAGAATTTCCAATTTTCGGCGCCAGATCCCCCGTAATTCCCTTGCACCCTACCGTCGCTTGGGGAATGAAATCTGTTGCGCCCCTTTGTGGCGGTTAGCTAAACTTGTGCATTTTGTCTGGAAACTAGCCTAGAGATCAGTTTCTTCTGTTGCTAAGTATTACTGCACGGTACTGTACAGTACCGCACACAAATACCGCACTCCTGGAACCATCGCAGTAATAGATGTAGCACTCCATTGTCATAGTCGGGAGGCTCGAATCTCCCAGTGTAGTTTACTATACTAGCAGACCTTGCGGTTATCTTTCTCGGCCGCTACGGCAAGTCAATCCCCCAATTCAGCCGCGAAGGTACGCCGTGAGAAAATTAAAATAGGCAGAGGATTCGTGTGTTGCTAGCGCTTCGAAACCGGGCGCATGGATGGGAAACAACAACAAGGTGGCGAAAGATTGCTCTCGTGAAGTAGTTTTTTAATACCGGGTAGTCACGAAACGGTGGTTTTTGTAGTTGGAAGGGTTGTCGTTTCGTTATTAGAAATTATATGGTGTAACTTTTCCTGGATAGTTAAAGCTTTCGGCGCTAGATATCGGAGGCGCTAAACTCAGTGTCAGAATTTTATTTGGAAGTGTTGGGTGAGGCGCAAGAAATTATGGATATCCACCGGAAGTGATATTTGTGGGACTGGGGGGTTTGCGGGGAAGGCCCGGCATGTGCCGCCTTAATCGGCGGGAACCGTTTTATGCAACTATGTTGAAATAGGATTTCTATCCTTGTTTGTCATAATATCGTGATAAAACGCCAACTCCTGCACATTCTTGTTGCAACGAGTGCTCGAGTACTGCGCAGCACCGCACCCAAACACAGGGGCAAGAGTGAGCAGGGGGTGAGTGGTAAAACCGGGAGTGGGCAGGAGATCTGAGCAGCCGGGAGAAACGCGAGCGGATTCACATCGGTTTTCAAAGGGAAAAAGTTGTATTTCGAGAGCTATATGTAGACCTTCAAGGGCACTGATTTGACGAAGTTTCAAGTCTCACCTCCGCGGTTGCTTATTTCAATGTACTAGCGTCTAACTATTCTCGCTAGTTTCCAGTAATGCGGGGTATCAGATTCATTGTGGCGCTTCGGAGTGGTTGTAGGAGCGGAAACTGTTGTAAGGTTGGCGGCAATCTACCCTACCATATGCTTTGGTTATCGGGTACTATCTTTGGCACCATGAACCTTGCACCCCATTTTTCTTAGATCGCCTGGCGCAAAGTCCATAAAACACGCAATATCGCTACCATAGTTACCACTATAGCATACTACCTCCGACCACCGCCCCAAACAGATCACCATGGGCAACACAGCATATCCGCAATCGATCAATGCCGATAATTTCAATCGCAATAACGTATCGAATAGTCATAGCATTATCAACAATGTCAATAGTATCAACAAAGTTATAGCCGATGAGAATCCAGAAATTATGCAGTGGCTCTCGCCACTAGACCCCGATAGAAGACATCAGCATGTCCGTGCCAACAGACTGGATGGTGTGGGGAATTGGTTTTTGGAGACAGAAGAGATTCAGGCGTGGAGGAATAGTAAAGGCAAAGCTGATGAATCCGTCATATTTTGTTACGGGAATCCGGGGGTAGGGAAGACATATCTAAGGTAAGCGACCAGTTCATCTAGAAGAATCAGGAATAATCGCTAACGGCTAGCAATATTAGCTCATTGGTGATCGATAGCATCCGGCACGAGCCTTGCGAGCGAGGTGCTGCGATAGCAATGTTCTACTGCGACTTCCGAGACCAGAAGCAGCAGACAGTTACCAACATCATGGGAGCCATCCTAAAGCAGCTCGTGGTCGGAGAGAAAGTGTTGGGGGGCATGAAAATGGCTTTTCAAATAGCGGAAGAAGGTGATGGCGGCCGGAGTCTTCCACTCTCGAAGATGGTGCAGTGGATGAAACTGGTTATTGCCACATTGCCTTGGGTTTTCATCTGTATTGATGCTCTGGACGAGTGCCTCCCCAAGCATCGATTGAAACTTCTTGAGTCATTGAAAGACATCCTTCTGGAGTCACCGAGAACGCGGATATTGGTCACCGGGAGGCCTCAGGTTAAAGCCCAAATTACGGAATGTTTTGCCACTGCGGTTACAATACCCATTAGCCTAAAGACGCAAGACATAAAAAGATATTTGGAGAAGAAGTTGGAGATGGACACTGAGCCCAACGCGATGTCCGATAGTTTACGAGTGGATATCCTCAGAGTTATCCCAGAAAGAATTCCTGAAATGTGTGTAGGAGCATCCTCAATTCTCTCCAACGCATGGGCCCATATTTACTAACGATGGTCTGTAGATTCCTCCTTGTCACACTAAATATCGATGCTATTCTGGCAGAGGTTACTGTCGGTAAGAGAAAGCAGAAGTTTAAGGAGCTTAGCAATGGCAATCATGTTGAGCTTGCATACACGACAGCCTTGGCACTAATAAATGCGCAGAAGGGGAGCAGATCCAGGCTCGGAATGCAAGCCCTGATGTGGGTATCGAATTCGGAGCGACCGTTACACACTAGGGAGTTATGTCACGCCCTAGGAGTAACGATAGGATCCTCAGATCTAGAGGTTAAAAACATTCCTACAATTCAAACACTCCTGGGATGTTCTTTGGGCCTTATCACGGTTGAGGCATCCTCCGACACCGTCCGGCTTGTCCACCCCACTTTACAAGAATATTTATCCAACAACCCAAGCCTATTCCAGAGCCCACACTCAATGATAGCGGGGGCTTGCCTGACGTACCTTAATTTCCAGAGTGTCCGGGATCTCTCGCCAACTCTCGGGTCGACCCAGCCGACGCTCCCGCTTGTCGAATACGCTTCTTTGTTCTGGGGAAAGCACATGAGAAAGGAGCAGACGGAGCGTGTGAGCCCACTAGCCCTTGGGCTTCTAATTAGGTTCGAACGGCATATATCCTCTCAGCAGCTCTTACTACGTTATTACGAGGAGGAAGGTTCGGGGAAGTTGTGTTCCTATAAGAAGGGTAGGCCCAATAAATTTACTGGACTACATGGGGCCGCATTTCTCGGGATGTCGGAGGTAGTTGCTATTTTATTGGCGATGAAGCAATGGGATCTTAACGCAAAAGATGCCAGTGGTAGAACGGCACTCATATGGGCGGCTGTTGGAGGCCATAAGGAAGTCGTGGAGATACTGCTGCAACGGAAGGATATCAATCCTAATACTTCTGGCACCAAATGTGGTGGGACACCGTTATGGTGGGCTGGAATGTGTGGCCATGAGGGAGTAGTAAAGATCCTATTGAAACGAGGCGATATCAATCCCAACACCGCCGACACCTGCTATGGCCGGACACCAGTTTGGTGGGCTGCAAAGGGCGGGCATGAGGGGATAGTGAAGTTGTTATTAGAACGAGGCGATACCAATCCCAACACTGCCGACACCCGTTATGATCGAACACCAGTTTGGTGGGCTGCGAAGGGCGGGTATGAGGAGATAGTAGAGTTGCTATTGGAAAGAGAGGATATCGATCTGAACACTGCAGATACCCAACACGACAGAACGCCACTCTTGTTGGCCGCGAGGGGTGGGCATGAGGGGGTAGTAGAGTTGTTATTGGAACGAGAGGATATCAATCCCAACACCGCCGACATCGAATATGGTAGAACGCCGCTCTTATGGGCAGCGAAGGACGGGCATAAAGGAATAGTAAAGTTATTACTAGAACGAGAGGATATCAATCCCAACACCGCCGACACCGAATATGGTCAAACGCCACTATCATGGGCTGCAAAGGGTGGGCATACGAAGGTAGTAAGGTTGCTTTTGGAACGAGACGATGTCAATTCCCATACCCCAGACTTTAGCGGCAAAACAGCCCTTGGATTAGCTAAGTCCCTTGGACATTCGAGAATCGTGAGGTTACTCTCCGAGCCTAAACCCTCTTTTCCCGTCCCGGCTGATCTTGGCCAAGTCTCCGAGCACCCCTCACCTAAGCCCTCTGACTTACCTCAAAGCCCCCATCAGCCTAGCCCGTTGGCCAACTCCCCACCGTGAGAACCGCTTCCACCCGATACCCGAACCCTCCTCCAAATAGCGACTTGCTCCTTCCTTGTTATTTTCTCCCTAATTTCTCTCTGTTTTCTCGCTGTCGTTAGTCCTTTCCTACCAATGACCTTACTGCTCCTTCATAGATCATTACTATACTCTACACAGGGAGTATTTTCCGACGGAACTTTCACGGATTTAAGTTAGATATATGGACGCGAGTTCATACACCCTCGAGAATAAAGCTTACCGCAGAGACCCTACTAGCAGCGTGTAGGCAACAATCTATACCCCCCTTATTTTGTTGATTATTATTATTCCGTCTCTCACTTGCACGGGGCTATTTATCTCTGTTTACTAAGCCACTCATTTTCCTTGTTTTCTTCGTCGGATTATCTCTTAGACTATTGTATCATAGCAGTATATCACGCACTTCGCTCTGGATTCTTGGGTAACCTGCCCTTGCAATGCTTAATATCGAATATAACGGCCTTTCTATAGCATCCTTTGTCAAACACCTTGTGGAAATTCAGTCATCTCATTAGCATCTTGCTTTCAACCTTCAAAAGTATAGTAGCGATAGTGGTGCCTATTTATGCTACCATATGTACCCCCGATCCGGGACAAAGCGCTCAATCTGATAACGAATACACTCTTCCGCGGCCCTGCAGCTCAAAAACGAACACTCCGAAATGACCACTTCTACCGGACCCGGGTTTGAAAAAACTTCCCGGAACGCAATAGGGGCGTCGCGGAATGAACGAACATCTTCCACGGCAGACAAATAGGAATAATTACCATTATGGGGGGGGATATATTAGATATTGACATTCCCCTACCCTTTTCGTCGATTTTGTACTGACGCTACACTGTATGAACCGGGAGAGGCAGTAAGTCCCCAGCCAGAAACTCACATCATGTTGCTCGTGAGTTACCTGATGTACTGCATGCTCTCCCTATTTTGATCTCTTTCCAGCTACGATATCCGAGCGGTAAAGCAATTTCCAACCCACCCCCCCATGGAATTGAGGAGACAAATGAGCGAGTGATATGGCAAGCAGAGGAAAACCATCCAAAAGAAAAACCAGGGGGATTGAGATCTTGTATGGGCAAAACTATATAGCTGTAGATTCCTCCGCCCAGCAAACTTTCTCGCCACCCCCAATGTTGGCAAAGCGGGGCCCACCGCCGAAGCCGATTTCCGACACACCGGTGACCGTTAGGGTTGTTCGCTCTGCGGTGAAGGTAATTGTGGGGCTTAGGAGAGTTGGATTGTAGTGGTAGCGGGTGAAGTCGAGTAGGGCCACTACAAGTTTTGGTGATAACACCATTGGAATGGTGCTACATGGGACTCCGGAGGTGAGCTCTGGCCTGGAAGCGGGGGGGGGGGGAGTAGGTTGAGCTACTAATATCAATCAACCCGCTCACTTCTCCACGGCAGTTGCACTTCTGTACCCCTAACAGACAAGCCCCATCTCACGATATATTCCGGTAATCGATAAGTACCCGATGTATCGCAATTAATCGATTAGCTGAAGAATAGAAACCAACCTTCCCTCCCGAATATCAACACTGACGGTAAAGGATACTAAACACCAACCCATTTGAACAGTAATAACGAAGCTGCATCCACCATTGCAACAGCGACCAGGACAGTGTGCCAAGTCTTGAGAAATATTTACCCGCTGACCCGCCCACCCGCTCGGGGTCGGGGCGGGCGTGCTCCTCTATGCAGAATCAAAACCATTACCAACTGATACCTGCACCGATCGTATAAACTGGCCACTCATAGCTCAGCCAGGCGCGCCGGGTGCAGCGACGGGGCAACCCTCGGTATTTGCCTTTACGGTGAGCCGGGGCGGGACTTGCGGGGAAACAAGCGCTCACCCGTATGATACCAGGCGTATCGGACAAATACGTACCCCGCACTACACTACACTGCACAAGGGACGGCCAATGTCCGAAACATGTTCCGGGTAAAGTTTACTTTCCGATCAATGCTCTGCTGGGGTAGAGTGCTTACCGGGGCCGGTGTGGCCGGTACCGCCCGGCGACAAATGAAATTGCCCCCGTCGGTTTTCAATGCAAAAGGCTCGTTCCCAACAGGCGCCTGCTCACTGCCACGATTTCAAAAAAGTAGTTATTTTTCGGACAGCGAAAGCCGATGCGAAGACCCACATACCGGTAATCGAAGGCCAGGTTACAGATACTAGTACCATTCTAAAAATTCCGGGCGCCAGGGTTCTGGAGCACGAACGCTGAAACGTTGTTGGGGAACAGACGGGCGATTTGTGAGGGGTTTCGACATAGAAACCATTCCGGCTAACTCCATTTAATAAAAAGAGTTGGCAATTTTATGCGTTAAACTCTCCGCAATCCCCTTGCACCCTGCCATCGCTTAGGGAACAAACCTTATGTGCGCCATTGTAGGTCAGTCTCTTTTGTGCCAAGCTGACTACTCTGTATCATACACAAATTCCTACCCCCAGAACTATCGCGATATTAGGCGTACAACTACATATCAGAGTGGGGGGTTCCGAAGCAACCAGCAGCGTACTTTACTATCAGACCTTACAGGTCATCATTTACAACCGCTACGGTAAGTCAATCCCTCAACTCGCGAAGGTACCCCGTGAGAAAACTGAAATGCGCTGAGGATTTGTATGCTCCTGGTGCTTCAAAACTGGGCGCATGTATCGGAAACCACCACAAGATGGTGAAAGCTTGCTAGGCTCGTGTATGATAGTAGTTTTCTCATATCCAGTGGTGGCGAAAGAATGGTTTCTATCATAGGAAGGGTCGTTTTTTTCGTTGTTGGAAATTAAATAAAACCCCTAACCTTGCCGGGATGATTGGGGCTTTGGGCGCAGAATTCTGCAGGCGTTGAACCCGATGTCAGGTAGCCTTATTTGGAATCGTTGGGTCAGGCGCAAGGAATACTGGATATCTATTGGTGGGAATATTTATGGGACTCTGGGGTCTGCTCGGATGATTCGGCATAAACCGCGTCACCCGGCGGGAGCTGTTAAATACAGTAGTAGTAACGGTATGTTGAAATAAGATTTTATCCTTGCATGTCACAATACCGGGATTGAGATGAAACGCCAACTCCACACATTCTTGTTACAGACAGCAAGTGCTCGGGTACTGCACAGTACCGTACGGTACCCGAACACAGGGTTGGGGTAAGCAGGGGTGAGGAGGGGTACTCGTCCCAAGCATGAAGTACGGTAGGGTAGCCGCAAACAGGGATTGAAAAATATATGGCAAAACACCTGTGCGGGTCTGAGCACTCATACAAAATAGACCCCCTCCTGTTCGCGGGCACTTCCCGCCTGGGACGAGCAAAGGAGGGAGTGGGGAGCATCTGATTAGCTGGGGAACGGCGAGAGGAATCTCATTGGTTTTCAATGGAAAAAAACCGTATTCAAGAAGATATACACTTGTGGACATTGAAGGGCGCTGGTTTTGACGCAGTTGTAAGTTTCACCTCCGCGGCTGCTCACTTCAAAGTACCAGCGCCTCCTACCGGTATTCTCGCTAGGTACCCATACAGGAAACGCGGTGTATCAAATCCATGGTGGCGCTTCGCAGTGGTCGCAGGAGTAGAAATGACGTTATGTTGGCGGCAATCTACTAGTACTGCATGCTTTGGTTATCGGGTACTATCTTTATCACTATGAACTGCACACCTTATTTTTCTCAGGTCGCCTGGCGCAAAGTCCATAAGACCGGCGGTATCGCTATAGTTGCCGCCGTAACATATCTACATTCGGCAGAGGCTTTGAACAGATCATCATGGACAACACAGCATACCCGCAACCGATTAATACAGACAATTTCAACTGCAATAACGCAAGGAATAATCATAATACCAGCACCGGCGGCGCCGCCAATGTGGACAAGGCCCTAGCCGGCGAGAATCTGGAAATTATGAAGTGGGTCTCGCCACTAGACCCGTGGGGAAGACGTCAGGATGTCTGTACCAACCGACTGGATGGTGTAGGGGATTTTCTATTGGAAACGAACGAGCTTCAGGGATGGAGGAGTGGCGGCAGCACAGGGAAGGCCGTCTTATCTTGCTACGGTAATCCGGGAGTGGGAAAGACACATCTGAGGTAAGTGACTGGTTCCTCTGGGAGATGCTGGAATAATCGCTAACGGCTAATGATATTAGTTCATTGGTGATCGGTAGTCTTTGTCATGAGCCTAGAGAGGGAGGTGCTGCGGTCGCGATATTCTACTGCGACTTCCGAGACCAACAGCAGCGAACAAGTGCCAACATTGTGGGGTGCATCCTAAAGCAGCTCCTTGCAAGAGAGGAAGTGTTGGGGGGCATGAAAATGGCGTTTCAAAAGGCGAGGGAGGATTCTGGTAGTCGAGGTCTGCTACTTCGGGAGATAGTGCAGTTGTTGAAGCAGGCTATTGCCACATTGGCGCGGGTTTTTACCCGTATTGACGCTTCGCATGGGTGTCTTCCTAAGCATCGATTAGAGCATCTTAAGTCGTTGAAGGATATCCTTCAGGAATCACCGAGAACGCGGATATTAGTCACCGAGAGATCTCAGGTTAAAGCCCAAATTACGGAATGTTTCACCACCACGGCTACAGCACCCATCAGTCCGAAAATGCAAGATATACAAAGATATTTAGAGAGGAGGTTAGAGATGGGCACCGAGCCCAACGCGACGTCTAATAGTTTACGAGCGGATATCCTCAGAGTTATCCCAGAAAGAATTCCTGAAATGTGTGTAGGAGCATCTACAATTCTCCCCAACGCATGGGCTCATATTTACTAACGATGGCCTGTAGATCCCTCTTTGTCACACTAAATATCAATGCTATCCTGGCAGAGGTTGCCGTCGTCGAGAGAGAGCAGAAGCTAAACGAGATTAGCAATGGCAATCATGTGGAAGATGCATACGCGATAACCTTGTCACGAATAAATGCGCAGAAGGGGAGTAGAGCCAGACTCGGAATGCAAGCCCTGATGTGGGTATCGAACTCGGAGCGACCATTACATACTAGGGAGTTATGCCACGCCCTAGGAGTAATGATAGGATCCTCAGATTTGAATGTTAAAAACATTCCTACAATTCAAACACTCCTAGGATGTTCTTTGGGCCTTATCACGGTTGAGACATCCTCCGACACCGTCCGGCTTGTCCATCCCACTTTACAAGAATATTTATCCAATAACCCAAGCCTATTCCAGAGCCCACACTCAATGATAGCGGAGGTTTGCCTGACGTACCTCAATTTCCAGAGTGTCCGGGATCTTTCGCCAACTCTCAGTTCCGCGCCGTCCACATTCGCTCTTCTCGAATACGCTTCTTGGTACTGGGGAAAGCACATAAGAAGGGAGAAGACGGAGCGTGCGAGTTCGCTTGCACTTGAGCTTTTGATTGGATTCGAACAGCATATATCCTCTCAGCTGCTCTTGCTACGTTATGAAAAGGATAGAGATTGGCGGGAACCGGGTTTTTATGACACGGGTGGCCCTAATAGCTTTACGGGACTACATGGGGCGGCATTTCTCGGGATCGTGGAGGTAGTTGCTATGTTGTTGGAACTGAAAGAATGGGATTTTAACGCAACAGATGCCATGGGCAGAACGGCGCTTGTATGGGCGGCTGTAGAAGGTCATGAGGATGTCGTCAAGATGCTGCTACAACTAAGGAATGTCAACCCTAACACCGCAGACACCAGATATGGTGGGACACCATTGTGGTGGGCTGGGAGGCATGGACATGAGGGAGTAGTAAAGTTGCTATTAAAACGAGACGATACCAACCCCAACATTGCCGATACAAATCATGGCCGAACACCAATCTGGTGGGCTGCGAAGGGCGGGCATGAAGGGATAGTGAAGTTGCTATTGGAGCGAGGGGATATCAATCCTAACACTGCCGATACCAACCATGGCCGAACACCACTCTGGTGGGCCGTGAAGGGCGGCCATGAGGGGATAGTAAGATTGCTTTTGCAACGAGAGGATATCAATCCCAACACTGCGGACACCCAACGTGATGGAACGCCCCTATTCTGGGCCGCGAAGGGCGGGCATGAGGGGATAGTGAAGTTGCTATTGGAACGAGAGGATATCAACCCCAACAATGCCGACACCAATCTCGCTCGAACACCACTCCGGTGGGCTGCGAAGGGCGGACATGAGGCGATAGTAAAGTTGCTATTGGCACGAGAGGATATCAATCCCAACAATGTAGACGCACAACACGGTGAAACGCCACTATTCTGGGCTGCGAAGGGCGGTCACGTGGGAGCAGCAAAGTTGCTATTGGAACGAGATGATACCAATCCCAACACTGCCGAAACAAAATATGGCCGAACACCGCTCTGGTGGGCTGCGGTAGGTGGGCATGAGGGAGTAGTAAAGTTGCTATTGGAACGAGAGGATACCAATCCCAACACCGCCGACACCAAATATGGCCGAACGCCACTTTGGTGGGCTGCGGTGGGTGGGCATGAGGGAGTAGTACTGTTGTTATTGGAGCGAGAGGATATTAATCCCAACACCGCCGACACCAAATATGGCCAAACGCCACTATCGTGGGCTGCGCAGGGCGGGCATGAGAGGGTAGTAAAGTTGCTTCTGGAACGAGACGATGTCGATCCTCACATCACAGACCTCAGCGGCCAAACAGCGCTCGACTTAGCTGCGTCCCTTGGGCATACGAGAATTGTGGACTTACTCTCCCAACCCAAATCCTCCCTTCCCATCCCCACAAATCTTGACGAAGTCCCCGAGCACCCCTCACCTGAACCATCTGACTTACCTCAAACCCCCTCTCAACCTATCCCCTCGGCCTCCCTTTCACCGTCGAAACCCCTCCCCTTCCTCCGAATAGGGATCCGCTCCTTCATGGTTACTTCCCCTTTAACTCTTCTCTTCTGTTTTCTCCTTGTCATTGGCCCCACCAGTTTATCTTCCATTGATGATCACTCTATCATACATACGGAGCGGGAGTGGACAAAGCTTTTACCAATCTCAGTTGCATATATAAACGCGAGTTCATGCACGAGCGTAATGGAAATTGATGCAGGGAGTCCTTTGGTGGCCTACGGCGCATAAGATATATATTTTCGTTTTTATGCTTTTCCCCAAATCCCATTTTTTGCGTCTCCCACCCCCGCAAGACTGTTTCTCTCGGTTTATACCACTCATTTTATTTATTTATTTTATTTGCAGTATTCTTTAGAAATACCGTCTCATAGGGACCTACCGTACCGTCCCCTCTGGGGATCCTTGATAATTTATTCTTCTCAGTGCATAATACCAAAGATGACCGCTTTCCAATAATATGATTTATTGTGCACTATGGAGGTTCGGCCATCTCAGCCATCTCTCACTTGTAACTTTCACGACCAAGCCAAGGTAGTGGTATGTTGTGGCCCATTTGCAGAGCCTCCACTGGCGATCCAGGACTAGACACCCATTCCCATAACGCACATACCTTCCGGTGTGGCCTCTGCCCGCCCCCTCCTTCCGCAACTCAATCCCGAGTATGGTTCTGGAAGACCACCCCCCGTACCAGACCCCACGAAAAGTGACAACCCCGGCGGCGACGTCAAGTGTAACGCCCCTATAATGTGTTCGCTAACTTTTATTTAGGCTAAGAAAATATACCTAAACAGAAAGTACAGTCACAGTTTATGTTTCCTGTATTTAAAAATATCATCTTCAACATATAACTATCTAGTTCTTATTTGATTTCTGTATCAGTCCAATCGCTCGTGTTTGGGTATCTGCTTACATTTTCACATACAGCAAAACATGATACGAGTACTGTGCTTACCGTTCGAGCTATATTTTCTGAGCCTAAATGGGAGATAGGGTCACACACTGTAGAGCGTTACACTTGGCGTTACCACCGAAATTGCCGCACTTTTCGTGAGAAATCTAGCACTCGAGTGCAGAGGCTAGTCTTCCAGAACCATAGACACCAAATTGCGCCTTTGATCGTTGGAACGGTGATTTGTTACACTATTGGGTGGTTAATGGTGTAAGCCCACTGCTAGTGGCTAAGGCTTTTGAGACGAGCGATACGAGTACCAGAGGTATCAACACCTAGTCCCTCGTGGCATAATTTGGATGTATTGGGTGACGGCACAAGGAATTATCGATACCTGGGAGTAGGAGGTTTGCGGGGAAGGTCGGGGATGAGCGAGCCTGGCGACAAAATTCGCTGGCCCCCCACTCTCACCAAAAATGCTTAATTTCACGCAGTCCAAACTCATCTGGAAGCAATATAGAACCGACGAAATTAATACCGTGATGTAGGCAATTGCCTGGATTTTCTGGGCGATTTTCCGGGCAAAAATTATCAGAATTTTTCCGCTTCGCAGGAATGGCTAGGAGCTTAGGATTCGGATCAAACATGGTTGCAACGTGCAGTATGATACTAGTACCTTTTTACGGGAAACTTATACAAAATTGGAACATACCTTTTGACCACTCTCATGCAAATTTCCCATTCTTTTTTAGAGCGACAAAGCTGTGGTTTCCTGAAGCGAAATACCCATTTTTAGTGTAAAATAGGGGGGTTAGCGAATTTTGTCGCCAAGCTCGTACATAAAATTAATCGTTGTGCTTCGGAGCAGCCGCAGAAAAGCAGTGCCTATGGGTAGACTACAGTACCAGTACTGCCACCATGATCGGTCACTCATTGTCTTGGCTGAATGGTCAACCGCATCTTGGAACCTTGACTGGTGCATGCATTGGTCCTGCGCCACTTCTAGCACTACGCCCACCCCTCCTTTTTCTCAGATACTACCGTAGGTGGTTTTGTCATAAAGTTAGCGAGCATAACGCCTCCCGGCTCAAGGAAACCAAAAGTCATGGTGAGATGAAAAGGCATCATAATATCCTTTCCAGAATCTTCCATGATCTGGCATTTTTCACTGTATATTGTTACAATATTCTAGCCATATGAGTACCTGCACAGAGTTACAGCTGAAGTTCAGCAACGCATAGACTAGTGTAACTTCTAGGGATGCAAGTTCCATACAAAGGACTAAAACTCCGGTGGGCACTGTTGGTACACTTTATCCTAATTAAGCTATGTGGAAACATCCTGCTATCTTAACAGAGGGGGGCAACTCCAACCTCGAGGCGCTTGGCTCAATTAGCCAAGTTCGTATGTATTGACCCTAAGACTTATAATGGTCTAGTATCGTGTAGGAGCCTGATTATGATACTTTTTTTTTACGTCGCAAATAGCTCACTTTTACTACCCTTTTCTCCCCTTTCTCGGAGTTATGGATTTTAAACCACATAGTACTATACAGTACACGCTTCAGTATTCGGGTTGCCATGGTAGGACGGCCGTTAGCCAATTCCTCCGTGGTGCCCGTTACCAACTCCTCCGCTTCCCGGGTGAGCTAGGTTAGGGTCGGCTGAGTACCGGGTATTGACTATTCCCTCTACGCACTCCCCTCGGTTCGCGCGCTTGGTGGGTAGGCTCTAAGGGTATCGACCCGGTTTCGTGAAGATATTTGATGTCTTGTTGCAAGTTGTGGAGTAGACGGTGGCACTACATCCCCCGCCACGGCCATCACCACAGGCATATCAAACCGAGTTTGTTGGGGGGCATGGCTATGGGGATGGCCGAGGTACACAATTATTATAGGGGGGCCGATCAATCCACCAAGTCGCTAAATTCCCGGCGTAATTAAAAACCGAGAGTTGATAATCATTTCCACTAAGAGTAAGGCAATAGCAAGATCTGTAGCCAAAGATCCCTGTTTACTCGAGTTTTTCACCTACTCCCGCAACGAACTAAATTATACAGCCCCATAAGTAACTAAACATCCGAGTCCGAATTTAAGGCGGGTGCCGAGATGTGCAGACAATCCGTCAGTCAAAAACAAACTCTTGATCCCTGCGCCCAGGCACCGTACTTCATGCTGAGCGCGGAAATGTGCAGTTGTGAGCTTTGATGTGTTGCTCGTGGTCGTTTCGGCCAGCAAGCGAAGGCGACCGACCACTATAATGACCCATTCAATTTAAATGTTAATCGACCAGGGTGTACTCGAGTAAAGCTAGTTGACACCTGCACGATTTGGTGCAACCCGGGTACAGTGCAGTACTGTACCGTGTAAAAGTACCGCTGCTCAAGTAGGGGTTCGTACTTGCAGTACCGGTACTACAGTACTGTACTGCTTGCACCCTACCCATGTAAACTCAATTGGTTACCCCCGCGCAGGGTTCTACCCGTAATCTCTGTTCTGATCCAATAGCTCGCTGCAAAGCCTAACTTTATAATGAGCCAAAAAGGAATGGGAAAATCGCTTAAACTACTCTCAAGGAGCCTCAACCCTGTTAGCCAATGACCACACCCGAATCCGTTTCCCTGAAGAGTTCGAACCTTGCCGAGAGGCTGCTCGACTCGAGGAGTTGTTTAGTATCATGAGCCTTTTGTCAGCGTTATTTAAAGAACGAGAGCTGAACCGGTGTGTTTGAGGGACGTCTACAATTCAGCCTCACCAAGTGCAAAATCGACTAAAGCTGCAATCTTGCCCATCATCCCCCCAAGTACAATGCCGCGCGCGGAATCCCCTCTGGCTTGCACTGAGAAGCTAAATTATTGCACATACCGTAAGAGCGCTTGCAATTTACTATCCCCGGAAGGTATCTAATCTCTAGGTTCGATGAGAAATGCTCTTTAGAGGGATTAGTGGTTCCCTGGCGCGGTATACCCTGAGCCCTTTGAACGTGTTAGATCCCACTGACTGGTTTTCGCAATTTCGTTCGCTTGCGAAATTAAACCCATCGTAGGCTGACGCGGCAATTTCTACCTATATCCCGATAGCAAATCGCAAGAGTTTTCACGGTGTTGCAATGAGCGTGGGACCGCGAATGTAGTAATCTAAGGATCAGAGCGATATAGCGACGAAACAAAAAAAATACTGCAGGCCCATGGTTCAAAAGCTCGCACCAAAGATAGTACTAAAAAATGGCTTTCTAAGAAGACATGTGTACAGTAAAACAAAAACTGAAGACAATATCAAAGAAACAAAAGAAATAAAGAACTGCGCCGCGCAAACATCAAAATCCCCATCGAGCCCCATACGTATAACCTTTCATCAAATCTTCCCTGCCCCAAAGGCGAGACTAGACCGAAAAGATCACTGAGAGGTCATCTATAGTCCCCCGGGGCCTCAACAAGGTGGGTCGGTTGCACCACATTTGGGGCAAAATCGTGCCCAACCTTTGGATCCGAATAGGCCACCGTCTCGGGAGCACTCGGGGCGGGACCCCTCCGCCTACAGAGGAAGTACAGGAAGCCGGCTAGAAGGGAGGCCCCCACAACTGCACCGACAGCCACGCCAGCAATCGCTCCCTTCGATAAACCCTTGCTACTAGGAGGAGAGGTGGGTGAGGTAGAGCCACCAGCAGTCGATCCCGAGGCCGGTCCTGGGGCCGGCCCCTGTGTAGAAGAACTCGGAGCACCCGTGGAATTGGAACTGCAAGTCTCGCGATACCAAGCATCGTACGAGCCCGCCTCAGTAGAAAAACATGTGGTTTTCTTAGAGCCGCAGTCAGGCCTCGGCTGGGAGCATACACAGTTATAAGTCTGTTCTTTGCAAACATTTGCCTCGTCAAAGCAACCGCGTGCACAGCTGGGAATTTTGTTGAGATCAACAAGTGGCTTCCCCGGGCACTGCGTATCGTACCAGTCTTCGGTACGGTTCCAACAATCCCAGTTCACTCTATCGTGCACGAACCAAGGGGAGAAGGAAAAGAAAGTAAGCGGTGGGAATCGCAAAGATCGCAGAAGGGCAACAGGAAAAACCTACGTCCACGCACACACCAGAGGATTTGTTTTTCCGCAGAAGCAGTCTTTCCCCACCCCTTGCCCGCAGTCTAGCAATGAATTTAATAACCTATTCAAGTTTATCAGTTTATCGGGCCCAATTTTGAAGTCCCCGGAGGAGGGAGGGGGATAGACGGAAGAGGAGCAGAATGAGGAGAAGGAAAAGAGGCATACGGAGAACAAACACTCCAGGAGCACTGAGGCATTTTGCTGAAATCCACGTTTCCATCTCTGCGTTGAAGCCCGCCTCCCGCACCGGAAGTCAATGGTGATATCAGACTAATCAAGCATAGAATGGCTGCTGCCAATTTGAACTGATGATCCATCATGTCGAAGAGCTGGCAGTGTGATATGGTAAGTTTGAATCTGGCGTGGCCGGGGGATTTGCAGAGAAGGCCTGATCAAGGGAATGGAGTTTCAAGAGGGGCACCCAGCCCCCAGGCTGAAAACCGATTATGCAAGTTTTCGAGTCGAAAGAGTTTAGTATGTGTAACGCCTCTTTGCATATCATACAGAACCGACAGATCATCCCAAATCTTGGCACTCGAAAAATGCCTTTTTCAACAGTGAGGCTGAACGCCTCTACTGAAGCTAGTAGTCTCCACCCATCAAACTAATCAGCTAGTATTATAAATAGGATTGTGCTTGGGGATGAAAATGTACGGGTATGTGACGGAGGTGCTTGATTGGATGCGTGAAATAGTGATAGAACCCCAAGACTTTTATTACTTGTTGGAAGGTTCGGTACTCGAGCACAGTACTCGAGTACCGTACAATACAGCCCAGCCGCAACAATCCGAGACTGCTCGAGTAAGAGGGCATGATCTAGGTTACAGCAGCAACCTTAGCTCCCGTCTCCCCGGCCACTTCCTTGTCACGAAAGTAGGAGAAACGTACGATCACTCCGCAAAAGTCTTCGCGAATTAGGGTTTCTCTTCGACCGATGTTACTGCGGCCCCAAGGGGGGGGTATCGCGCAATTACGGCCTATGTACGGGATAGGCCCGTTCCACGGGCGAAGAGAACTTCCGTTTCAGAAGCAATTTGCCGGAGAAGACCCCTATTATCAGTCGCGACGATCCGCAGGGGTTCAGTAGGAGGGCAACTTTTCAAAAGTACCAGAGCATCAAGATTAGCTCCCCAAGAATGGCCCATCGCAGATAAACCTTCACTCCCAATGCCGTACCGGTAAAAGATAGCACACGCGTAGGCCCTCCGGGCGCGAAAAAAATGGGGGGCGTTTGGGAAATACCAAAAGGAAAGGAAGATGTGATAATATTATGATATCGGTATGATACCGTTATTATCTCGACTATGAAGTTTTTTTCGCCAAGACAGAAGCGCCGCTTAAGTGCCAGGATAAAATTGTCCTTAGTGCTACGGAGCTGTCTCGGGCAAATAATACTGTAGTTGTGTAACTCGTGGACAAAACTCACTACCAGCGGTGCAGGGGATCGCACAACATACACAACTAGAACCAGGGCACCAGCCCATACTACCATCAAAAAAGGTCGATACCGGAAAAGAATTGACCAAGTTTACATAGAATACCGGTACTGAGGAGCCACAGGATGACCAAACCCCACCGAAGTGGGGCTGATATTTGCCAAGATATCATAGCAGCTAAAAATATTTCTCTAAGCACTCACTTCCGTCTATCAATAATATCAAGACACCACTTCAATTTCCGCCAAGAACAGAACAAGCCAAACCAGAGAAGTTACTTTCCGTGGTTGATATTATTTAGTAATTGATTTTAGAATACAATAAAAAAAAATGTTTGATATTGCAATCTCACTAAGATTTCGCTACTTATGTCACAGGCAGGATAATTCGAGCAGGCTCACAGAAAATAGTATTTAGAAGCAGGTGAACTTGAAACCTTAGGGGTCGGTATGAACAACTATTGTGGCAAGGAGATACCTCTCAGGCATGGGTATTAGGTGATTACGTTAGAGAAGAAGATGATCCACCCTATGGTCCTGTCACATACCGTACTATCAGATTCCCAAAGCTCTTTCCTTTCCGTCACTACCAAAGTTATTATAAGTTTAAGAAGAAAAAACGCAGCACAAGTTAATCTAATCCGCATTTCCCAGCTTGCTACTATACCTAAGATTCCACTCACAGTTCATAGTATCACACTCATCGAGAATCATAAGTTCCCTTGGCCGAAATGTACCGATCAAATGAGGGCCGATGAACATAAATCGGTGTTGATGTTACGCCCTATGGTGCTAAGTTCATATCTCAATCACCAATTCTTAGCGTTTACTACACCCCGTGCGAAATGATCGGATAATATGGCGGAAAGAAACAACAATGAGCACCAGATATGCACATTTTCCCCGCGTTAAAATCGGTCCTATCGTACACCCCATAAAGACAAAAAACCACTACCCAATAGTGAAACTTTGCTAAAATCCCATGGTTTTCTTGTCAATGCCAAGTAAGTGATGATTTTGACCATTGAAAAGGCCTTTTTTCCAATGTTAAGTATTAAACTCTGTCTCCCCTAGAGTAATCTGGAAGCATCGGGTGAGAACATAGTGAATTCCGGACACACATCTAGAGGGAATGTCAAATAGGACTGCTGGTGGACGTTTGCCCGCGCACTATACTTGTATATGAATACCCTCCCGGAGACAGTAGTGACGTCACCCCGAAAGAAACGATGAGGAGAGCCTCATTTATCGAGAAAAACTAGTTAGTATATGTGTAACTTGCGGGTTGTTGTACTGAAGAGTGCTCCTTCTCCGAAGGTATTGTGTAACTTCGCATTGCCGGCGTATATAGCACGACTCTACAGGTATCGCGAGATTCGAGCTTCCACATTATTTAGACTTTCTCTATACACTTTTCTAGTCCAACTCAGCACAAGTAAAGCACGTCAGAGCTCGTGGGTATCCCCACCCCCGCAGTGACAGCGCCATAACATATGTATGTCGAGATGTTTACAAAGCGGCCAGCTATTACATATAGCCGAAACCAGCCGGAGGCTCAGAATTTTAGCGGTATGCAACAGCAGTCCGTCCGACAACCGTCGCAGCATGACCAGTACAGTACGAGTACTGTACTGTACAGCAAAGTTAAGCACCTTACTTTCACTTGCTAGTCAAATACACACCAGACCCAGCGATATAGAGCCTGCCACCCCCCTCCCCGCTAGCAGATGCCCCAGGGCTACCCTACTCGTATGAGCGACAACCACACCTGTGCTGTACAGTAGCATGCGATACCCCCAATACCCCCCGATCAAAGAAAAGCCCGCCGCATGGTATGATTAACCCGCATAAAAAATGCAGAGACCCCCACACAACCGCCGGCGAGATACTGCCGAATTACGTGTAGGTGACAAGTCAGGCTAATAAGAATTCCAGCCCCACCAACGGCAACGGCACTTCGCTCATGCATTTACACCCTTTCCATCCCCCTATTATTCTTTAATAGCTACTAAATGACCAGGTTGGTACTACACTGCCGGCGCTCTATGATACTCTTGTAGAAATACCTTGTTCTACCTTGCGGTCTCGGTGCACAGTATAATCACAGGGTGGGTAGCACTAGTAGGGGAAGTGCAGTAAAGGCAAGAACAGGATAGTCAGGCATTATACTACACATAGTTTGCCCGCGATTTTTAGGGTATTGTACGGTACCAGGTACACCCCTGACCTACGATTACGGGCCACCTTAGACATCTCCTTTGCCAGGATTCGATCGAGCTCAGGCCCACCCGCGTAGGCATCAAGCTCCATGGACACAATTCGAGAAAACCCAGGTAACAAATTCATACCACCACCACCAAACCTCCCAACAAAGATCCAAACACACCCAAACATTGACCACAAATCAAATCAACCCAAAAAAAAGTAGACAACACAATCAAAATCATAACAAATTCCCCAGACGCCCAGACACTCCTCCCAACAAATCCTACCTCTGAACTTCCTTACACTTCATCTCCTCGCAATTCATCCCATTCTCCCTCCACCCCCGCCACCAAACAGGCCTCGAGCCCCTCCGAGGCGGACTATCATCGGAAATCATCTCGTCCGCTTGATTCTGCTTCAACGCCTCCCTCTCATCGTCCGTTGTGATTTCCACCTCCCAGTGCGGTCCTTGGTAGCAATACGGAAACATGTCGGCGGGATCATCCTCGTGATCGTCGATATCCGAGTAACATATTCTAGCGCCGCAGCACAGGAATTCCTGCGTCTCGTTCCCGTCGCCGAATTCGTAGGGTTCTTCTATATAGTGTGTGACGGCGCAACCGCCCCTGTTGGCCAGTCTATGGAAGGTTTTGTGACAGTAAACGCAGTGGCGGAGATCCGAGGCGGCCTGAAATTTGTCAACTGCTTTTTTCAAAGAATTGGCCGGAGGGCGTTTTAAATTGATTGATTAATTACCTCCGGGAATGCTCCGGAGAGGATGAGCGCCTCTACCGCTGGTCGCGACAAGCTCTTCAGATGCTCCTCCAGTTTTTCCACCGTGGGATATTTTTCTCTCAAATTGTGAAAGGCCGGTTGTCGTGGTCTCGTCGCTAATTTTGTGGGTCGATCCGACCCGCCCTCTGTTTTTCGCTTAGGCGCGTACGACATGATACCTTTGATATCCTATCAACCTTAGCAACCGAAGCCCCCTCACTCTCAAGGAATCCTCAAAGGACTCAAGAATTCTCCCCCCCCCCGAGGAGGAGGAAGCATGCTACTTGTACTCACTCGCCCCCCTCGCCCCCCTTCCCCCCTCTCGCCTCATATCAACCCTTTGACAAACACACAAGGCTACCATGGCACGTCGATGTTCCCCGCACTTCGGCAGTCTAGAATATAACCTAACCTTTTGCTAACGGGTTTGCGTTCGCTTCGACGCTTCATTGGTTGACCAATTTCGCAACGCGCCTTCATCTCATTCGCCCGCTGGCACCAGCTGCATGTGCAGCCCGATCATGCCCTATCATTCGTCTAGCAACCGGAGATAAAAAAAGTATCCGCCTAGAATTTTAATCTGCTTGCCATCACGATTGCGCCTTATTCAATCAGAGGATTGAGCGATACATGCGCTCGTCAAGATCCGCATCTCGCTGCAGCTTTTAAGTTGGGAGATAGCGAGTACGAGTTGTTGTACTCTCGCACCCCGAGAAGACGCCGATTCCAAGCATATATCTGCAAGCATTCGTTAGAAGACAACGATTGATTGATAGAGAGCAATCGCGTGGGGTATTCTATGTGTCAATGCGTTCAGGCGAAAGCAGCCGTTCGGTGTCTAGGCCACCGCCCCGACACCTTGCAAGTGTCATGAGCGGGCTCCCACCATCCCAACGAGTGACCGCGGGTGAAATACTGTGCTTCGCATTGGTGCCCCGTTACCCCTAACCCTAACAAGCGCTCATCTGCATATTGTGATACCGTAATCCTAACCCTCCAGGCTCAACTCCCGACACGTAGAAGAGCGTGGGCTCCATTCCCCCAGTTCCACCCGTCCTTCGATGGAGGAGTCTAACCCGGGCTGTAAGTGAGCGGCCCCAATGCCCGGGACCATTAAGAAATCCTCGGGCGAAACCCCTCTCCCCTTCTCGCCCATCTCCCTCCCAGAATTTCCGAAAAGAGACCGGCCGCCCAAAGCTCGCTT
>QLOI01002341.1:0-16921 GCA_003313605.1 Tuber umbilicatum | reverse complement strand
GGGTGGGTGGGGCCCACATCCTGCACGTGGGTCAGCCTGAGCCTGGGCAGCATATCGACCGTAGGCTCGACTTAATTCGTAAGAGGTTGAGCAGGGTACGGTAAAACACGCTCGAGTTTGGTTTGTGCGGTACCATGCTCGGGCACGGCACTGGTACGGTACTCAACTACGCGTACGAATTCCCAGTGAGAATGGTTTGGTATTTAATAGGAATTATTTTGTAGGCTAACCCAAATTAATTCGTCAAATTTCTCAGAGGCATTGCACTAGCACTTGTGGTCCTATTCTCTAGCAAAAAGTGAAAAAGGCTGGGTGTGGAGTAGCAAGTTTTGGGGTACGGTACCGTAAGAATTTGAATAAATAGACTATAATATGTTATGCGGTTCGAATATCCTCCTGTGGAAAAAGGGTGGAAACACACCGGACAGCCTGCTCCGAGGTAAAAGAAATAAAGAGACGGCTTACTAAGGAGGGCAATTCCAACGTCCGAGCATGACGTTTGAAGTACCGTACTGAATCATGCCACGGAGCGACTGCCTGATCCCTCGATTTACGGCGACTCCGCGCTCGCTTAATTTAGGCAGCTCTGCATGCGCACTCCGCCTGCGCACTCGCGTAATTTATGGTGTGCTTGTTGGGAACTTAATCTTAGCCCTCCACCAGTGCGCGAACAGCACCCCCGAGAAGTGGCGGTTGACCTATAATCTCTGGTAACGCTACTTGTACCAGGCCGTATCCTGGATCGCGCCTTTCAGCTGGCTGCCGTAAAACTTCGTGAAATTTACTATCTTCGTCAGCTTAGGATAGGTTTAGTTTGACTAGTTAACTTAAATTGTGGGTACCGGTTAATGGCATCCAATACCTACGGGAGGCTGATTTTATACATGTGTACCATGTCAGGGAAATGATAATCCTTCCCAAGAGCTTCTAACTCAGAATCCGAGGTTGCAGGGTCGGCGGAGATAGTGGATTTCACGAGATTTTGAGGAAGTAATGCCCACTAGCCCCTGAAATGCTAACCACCATTGATATTTTCGATTAAAGTCAGATCTACCAGTCTTGTATTGCTCAAGCCTGCATATGCGGCGGGGAGTGTGAATTGTAATTTCTCGCGCGGGATGGTGTAATGTAGTTTGGGGATCCGAGGCGTGTCGGCTACGGGGCTTCTGAGTAGTGGGCAAAGATAGTGGTGTCCCCGGAGGCCATCCCGTGAGGGAGGTTTTGTTGTGCGGCTGTCATGGATTGAACTGTGCTTAGAACTTGACAAGATTCCATGTGACATTGACTGTTTCTTTTTGACATTCTGCTTGCCGACAGCTAACTTTATCCGCTAACTTCACTGCTCACTGGCCCTGTTTGTCTTCCGTCGTTCTAGCGGTTGGTCGTTAGGGAGTCTCGGCCCAGGAGTCTCACTGCTCATCGTCCTTGCCTCTAGTGCCCCGGCCAAACATGTCTTAGTTCACCAATGCTTCTGCCTCGTGGCTGTAGTCCCACGTTCCGGAATTACCAGTATTTTTTTAATTTTATTTTGAAGTTGGATCTTTGAAAATGCATGACATAGGACTCAGGTGGTGCAAAAAAGGCATTTTTAGTATTTGTTTGGTTCTAATGAATTATCAAAGAAAAACTCCTCATTGAAGGAACGGTCTAACTTAAGTGTGAATGAGAACCAAAAGAGGACCTACAGAGGATATTGGGAGACGGCGCTGGAGGGGAAACACTAGATAGAACTCGTGGGGACTTAGGGGAGCGTCGTGAAAAGGACCAAAGCGCCCAACTCATTACGGAGGTTTTTGTAACTTCGGGCACTACGACAACTTGAGATAGGACGGAAAATAACTACCCAGCTCATGCAAAGACAAACAAAAATTACATCGATTTTTTTCAAAAAGTGCGGGTAAAGCAATGGGATCCGGTCACGATAGTACCCCGGCAAAGATCTCAGGGCAAAACTTTTCGGTGAGAGGGGCAGAACTCCCTTTACACTTAGCTAACTAACGTAGGAGACAGGAGAATATAGAAAACGACAACCCTTCCATCGGTCACCTCATACATCCAGTCTCTTCTACTTCTGTGCATATCCCTCTCTCTTGCAAGTTCAAATCCTCATGCTAACAAAAGAAAGACATGCGCTACAAACAACTCCCACTGTCCACTGCCTCCACGCATTCGAACCTCACAACCTCCTTCTAATAGATGGCTCCCCTCCCTACGACTTCCTGCCTGCGGGCTTCCTTCTTTCCCGACTACGGTCCGGCGACATCGGACAATGACGGTGGGGAACGAAGGCGAAAACAGCAGTGGAAAGCGACGACGGATAGATGCATCCAAAGCGAATGGTCGAACCCACTATCCGAACAAAGATAGCGATAACGTTCGCGATCCTAATAGCCGTAAGGGAAACGATTGCGAGAACGGTTGCGGTAACCCGGGCATCCCGAGCAGCCTCTCGCAACTTCCAACACGATCCACCAACGATCGATACTGGATGAATTTTCCAACATAGTGGATCGGAAGAAGCGTAAGTCCTTGATATATAGGATGCATGAAGAAGCGGGACAGGGGGGATCGAAGGAAACTCGGAGGTGCTGTTGTTCTAAGTCAGAGGGGCCAAAGACTGAGCTGGTCCAGCGAGGAAATAGAATAATATGCGTCCGCCGCTAGAACGGCGGATCTGTTAAGCTATGCCAGGCGTCTGAGTAAAAAAAAAGAGAAAAACTGGACTAAGATAAAAATATATACATAGGATATCACTCGACAGCCAAAAACGAAAAGAGGTGAGGTCCACGCCACCATGGAGACTCCATAGACGGCGTGCCCCAGAAAGTAACTCGATACAATAGTAGCCATAGAAAAATCCATCAAGATCGAGGGAGTGTGTACGACTCGTGTATTCAGTAGATCCCGATTTATGCAATAGTATTGATTCTTAGGCTAGCGCCTCCGGGATTCACGAGGCAGCCTAATCCCATGCTGATTCTTCACATGGGTACGGAGGTTATCCTTCCTTTTGATCCCTTTACTACCGACCTTCTTGCATCCTGGGATCGGACAATCTCGGCGTTCCTGGAGATGCTTACTCTGATGGTGACGAGATAAGCCCTGCTTCGTCCAGAACGGGGATCGCCAGGCGCAGCCAGGTTCACTGCAGGTATATGTCCTCTGAAGGGGTTTTCGGGTGCTGCTATGAGGTTGAAAGAGAGGTGCAGGGGGAGGATCGGGAGGGGGGGACCCGCAGAGAAGAACGGCCGATTCGTTAATGGTATTGATAGGGTGTTGGAGAAGATAGAAGGAGATATGGGGACTTTGATCTGTAGGGCTAGAAATCTGGCTACCCAAAGGGTGCCCGGTCGGGTATTTGCCATTGTTCATGCAAAATGCGGGACCATTGACAGAGTAAAAGCCATCGTCATCCAGGTAGAGCGGGAGATTTTCAGGCTTTGGAGGTAGTGGATGTGGCATTCCGAATTCGTTTGGCAATACTGCCCTCCAATCGCAAATTTTATTGTCGAAGTGAAACCTGCTATTCGCGTGTTAATAAATAAGCCTTGGTGCATATAATTCCCCCCGAACACCCGGACCCTTCTTGTTGCAATGCTGGGTATGGCGAAATGTAAGGTACGCCCGGGAGCAGGAAAGTACGCAGAAGTTTCACTAAGCTCCATTTAGGATCTTAGGTGATAATCTCTAATAGAATAGGTATCTCTTTGCTACCCAACGTAGTCGGCATTCTGCCATACCCAGCATTGTAACTCTATATCTGGTCTGTCAGTTTGTGGGCGACTCACGAAATCATAAAGTTATCGCGAGAGGCCTGCGGTGCTCAATAAGACTGCAAATTGGTGGATAGGTGGTAGGATTATTTTCTCTAAGGAGGGGTTCTGTCGCTGCCATTTTTGGGAGAGGGGCGGGGTATAGTCCTCTTAAGTTCAGGAGCCATTACACCGGATCCGAGGTGTCGATATGCACGGGTTAGGGAGGGTCTTCCTTGGTCCCGTAACAAGCCCAATCTATACAGTAGGAGCCGGCGCGGCCCATTAGCATGAGGCATCGTACAAATGTCGGAAAAGGAGGAAGGGTCAAAGTCCACCCACTTGCGTGAGGAGCAGACTGAGCTTGAATCGCATATTGCGGCGCCTCACACTCGATCCTCTTAGGGCGGCGGGGTAACGCAATGACAAGCAAGTCTGTTTCGTGTCGTCGGAGTTGGCAGTCCTTCGGCAAACAGTTGGTAAATTTGCTTAGTCAGAACTCCTCCAGATGATCAACGCGCGAGCATCCCACTACAATCTGGGGGGAATAGAGGTGAGCTCCCCTCTTTATCTCGGATATGATCAGCCGGGCTCCGCACCTAAAGACTAACAATTAATATCCTGACTAAGGTTCAGCTTATTGGAACACCCAAACCCGCATATGCTGTGGAACGTGCAAACCGGGATTTTCCAAGCTGCGGGGGTGCCACAGTTTGCGACTCGAAAGCCTTACACCGTACTGTAAATAATCGAGGATGCCAGATCGGATATAAGATTTCTCACTGACAAATCATATTCAAGCGGGGTGCAGCGGAGCCTCTAGAATTGTCGCACAAACTGAAGCCTTTTGTACGGTATCACATCGTCATAGTGAGGAACGATAGGTGACGCTTAAGAAATGCAGCTAACCGACCCAGAGACATGCTCTGCAGTTATTTTGTGCCTGCCTACTAACAGCAATAAATGTGCTTGAATAGACAATCATCAAATGAGCCTGCCTTCAAGCAACCTGCTCACCCAATGGGGCTTGGCTGCCGTATGAGCGCAGTACTCACCATAGTCACAACCGCCAGCTAAATTAGTACCGGTATCGTGCACCTGGGATTCGAGCAGCCCAGGCCCACCACACCTACGGCTCCCTAACAGAGCAAAGCACCTTCACTATTCCTATGCGATCACAATCTACACTTTACTTGCCGTACCCCCCAGAATGTAGGACGCCAAGATGACCTCGAATCAGAAAAGGCCGTTGTCGAAGCTCGCCGGACTGTTTCAGCTACTCCCTGATAGCTGTACTGTACAGCATCCCATTGCACTCAAGAATCAACCTCCTCCAGGCTTATCAAGGGGCAATGCAAACGTTCACTCGAAGTGCAGAAATATACACCCCGCTACCCCTCCCCACTTTCTTCCATGTGCCCGGAGATAGCACTCCACCTATCCTTAGGGTCATTCCCCCGCGGCCACGCACAAGTTAAGAAGACAAAGCAGATTGCTTTTTTTTAACCCCTGTCCCCCAGAGACGCTAAAAGTAGGCATTCTCCAACGGCCTATGTGATACCACTATCACAGTCGCCTACTCGTAATCGGAGGACGTCTGTAGACACGACCGCTATCGCATGACAGCAAGATCCAAGCAAACAGTTGAATTTTGGCGGTAGGAAGCAGCAGTGTTGCGTTCACGAAGACCATTCAATTACGAGTAGAAATACGCTCTAAAATATGTTAGGCATGCAGCAGGTGCAACAGCGACGGCGTGCTACCCAGAAAACCCTGAGCCTGCAACCGGAGTTTCTAAACCTCTATCTATTCTTAGGGCAAGATTAAAAGAAGAAGAAAAACCGCCATACCAACACATGACTCGGAAGTTCGTGGGTTGGAGTTGCAGCAAAGCAGGCTTGGGAAGGGCAATCCGGGGATAAGATGTGAGCCCTTCATCACGCGGAGTTCAAGGGTGAACCCCATATGGCTCACGAACCTCGCTGGTCCAAACCCAACGGAAGTCGGGGGGAGGTCCTCTAGTAAGTCAGCGAGGGCCTAACACGAGTAGACTCAACCGATCCAAAACCCAATAAAAGTTTGGCACGATCCGGGTTTACTTCACGAATCAAACCCAGGTTAACCCTAGTGAGCAGTTCGGACCGCTCAAGGAAAACTAGTAAATAGAGAAAGCTGAAGATAAGCGGGAGAGAAAAAGGTGTCATGCAGGCTAAAAGCTTTCTTGGAAGCAGGCTATTCTATTGCACTCCCGGCAAGACAAAAGTTTCAACCACCCCTGTAACTTTCTGAAAAAGAGATAACTAAGGCGGGTTTGGGCAACCGCCTCATGGCTCAGTATTCCTGAGCGGTGGTCAGAGTATAATGCCGGAAAGAAAGTATGGATCGGATTAGAAAATAATCGAAGGAGTTCAAATAGGTCCCTTCGAACCAGGGATTACAAGACAAAACCTCATCTAGCGGAAATAGAAAGCTGTCACATTTGAAGGAGGTAAATTAGTAAGAAACAAGAGGGACCCGAGAAGCAGGGGGTCTAGCAGACCCACGATTTTCTGGCGTTTGTGAACACGGTTGCTATTGATATGAACGAGAAACCGGTGGGAGTCCCGGGATTTTAATTTTATCCAATACCGGTAGTAGTGGTGTTTACGACGTCAGGAAATTACGAGTAAATTTACATATCGGAGCAGACATTTCTCCCTCTGTTGATATACAAAATACGGTAAAAGCTGGCATTAACTTTTTTTCTCTAAACTTATAATAATGTTATAGTTTTTCTAGTGTTCTCGGGAGGTCAGTGCGTTGGACTCAAATTCATAATCACCAAAAAAACGGAGAGAATAATTACTTACGCTAGAAACCTTCATAATTTGGTTCCCTTTCCTATCTTCCACAATCCCCCAGGTTCGATCACCGAATACCTTCTTTACACTATTAGAGCCATTCGGCACCTACTTCCTCCTCCCTGGTTGAGGCCCCTTAGTGCCTTTAGAAGCGGCGGGAACCTTGGCAAGGGCGGTCTTGGCACATTCTCTGACGATTTTGTCTGGGGAATTGCCTAGCTTGGTGCTTTTTCAAACCCCAACATTACAATACCGTAAGAACTCGAATAAGCGGACCATGTGCTGTGAATGGACTCGCAATGGGTGACGCAGACATTCGCCACGTGGTGTGATTATTCATTCGTTATGATTCCCACGACATTCTAGTTAGAATTCTTGTGTTTAAAGGGGCTGTAGAACCCGCAACGGGGGAGGAGGGAGAGAGAGAATGGAGGAGACAGCAGGCAAGCACTTTCTAGAGATTTTTCCATTGTCCCTCTCGTTGGTCCTTTCTCATCCAAGCATACACTTTATAGACGAATCGGGGGCTCAAGGGGCACCAAAAAGCCCATTTTCCGAGACAAACGAAAAATAAAAAGAACTAGACCTTACTAGGAGAGGCATCTCCAACGTCCTAGGGTGTCTCCAGAAGGGGGGCGAGTGAGAGGGCGAACGACCGAGTGCGGTTGTATGAGTGAGATTAACGACGGGGAAATAATTTCTGACAGGTCGATTGGGGGTGTTTTCCCTCTTTTCTTTTTCTTTTTCTTTTTCTTTTTCTTTTTTTCGCGATTTGCGCCGCTGGTGATGGGGTGTGTGCAACGAGAGTCTATTATCTAGAGAACTATTATAGAAGCAGTATTATTCTTACTATCGCATTATATTATCCATTCAACGTTCAAATCTTGGTTTCTAGAATATTTTCCAGTTTTTTGTGATAGAGCTTCCATTCCTATCATCACTTCAGCTGTGTTGTGCAAGCTGCGGCGATTTTTCACCCCCATGCAGCGTCTACCCACCCTCCGAGGTTTGGGTAACCGATCTGTGATCGTAGTGATAATCGCATTCAAATTGATGTATTTATTTGTGACCATTTTTTCCTCTTCGTCTTCGCATTACGAACGCTTTGTGAGCGGCCTCTGGTTCTCTATCGTGTCGCGAGTTAGAAACCTTCATTCAAAAATTTAATACAATATTTGTTAGATGTTTGTTGGTATACAGATACCCACCTTGGTCATGTCTTTGGAGTTTGGCTGTAGGTGGACTACTTTGTGTTAGGACACCATTGGTTGTGTGGGATTGGTCTTGGCATCTTGGTTTCCGTCATATGTTCTTGTCTCCTGTACCTCTAGATAACAACGAATACAGTCGACACACCACATACAACAATATTATTATTTTGGCATGACGCACCTCCCACAACACCGATATCATACCACTGTGGCCACAAACCATGGCTGGCAATCAAACTTGTACTAGTACTTTGTACAGTGCGGAAGACCATGGGAAAGCTCAGCGGCAGCAATCCTCGGCGAAGCTTGGTATTAAAAGAACCGAAACCATCCCCCAATATCTGCCAAGCCTCTTTGGCCCGGCCAAGGCAAAACTTGCTTATATAATCCACACTTCCGGTTCTCGGGCCCTTAGATGGCACATTTTGATAAGTAGTGCATTAATAGATGATGGGTTGGAACAACCCATTGCCAATTGGGCAAGCCTAGGGGATAGCACCAAGCCAATGGCGGCGAAGTCTCGGGGGAGGGCGGAAAATGGTATACCCGGTCGCTGGGCCAGTGCGGGGTGTTAGCTCACAACCCGGCGGTCCGTGAGCCCCCCATTTATACATCACCTCCGAACCCCCTTTACCACGACACCACCATTCTTCCTACACCTCGCGTTCTTCAGCTGCTTACACCTCGCATTCTTCACTTCTTGTCCTCCACAGACAACTTAGACAAATACAATACTCCACGGCATATTCACACCCAACTTCCTCAATCCTCCAATTGCCCACACTATGGCCCCTCGCAGATCATCCACACGCGGTAGCAGCACCTCCCAAGCCCAGACACCAAGAGCACGAGGTGGAATAGGGAAAAACACGCATAGCCGTCAGCCCCCACGACGGTATGGGCACAACAACCTGAATGACCAACCCCTCACCTCACCTTCAGGCCGCACCTCACACAACCCCACAAGCGAGAGCGAGGAAGCCGAACCCAGCATTGCCGAATATACCCACTCCCCGAGCCCCTCAACCAATACTATCCAGCAAAGCCATAGCACAGTACCCCAGCATAGCCCAGTACAGGGACGAGATAGCCAGCCCTTATTGAGTCCATTGGTATCTAGACCCGTATCTCGCGCCACTGTTGACACGTCAATCAGCCTTAATACAATGCGAGAGCTACTTCACTCTCATGAACAGGAGATAGTCGAGCGGGTAGTACGCCAACTCTCCTCACAAAACCTACCCCAGAACAACTTGACAAATGCAAACCCAACACTCCCAAATAACACATGTCCCGCCAGCCAGCCACCAGCCTCCAACCAGACGCTGGTAAGAATAGCGGAGTTAGAAAGCCAGCTGGCACAACTCCAGGCACAAAATGAGCAGGAAAGAACCTTGGTTAATCTGGGCCTACCCGGTATGTTAAACCCTGCCCATACACTCACCAACCCACAACACGAAAGCGAGAGCGCATCTGGAGTCATTGACTCTGTGGAAACCATGTTCCCGGGAGTTGAACGAGCCACCCTACAACAAATAATCGAGAACCGCTTCAAGCCCACAAATATCTACCGACTTCTCGCAAGTGAGAAGGATCGTGCCAAAACCCATCGTACAATCAATATTGGAGGAGTAGAATTTGAGCAGGCAGAACGAGAGGGTAGAGAAAGCGAATATCGCAGGAGCAGCTTCTTTAAAGCTTGGGCAGTTTACTCCGGAATTCTGATTAAGCTAGCACCTAATGGGCTTCAGGGTGACCTAGGAACAGCACTATGCATCTACATCATGAATCTATATGAGTTGTTAGAAAAGTATACATGGGACGGGGTAAAGTCCTACCACTTCCAATTCCACCGCAAGCGCGTAGCCAGCGGGAGGAACATATACGAACCTCGGGAATGGCGTCAGCTAGATAGCGAGCTAGTGACTTCCAAATGCTTCGCACACCCAGTACAACGTGTACCATGGACAACATTTACGAAGCCAGCAGCAAGTCAAGCCCGAAGAACCTATGACTTACCAATTCGTGAAAGCGTTCCGGGGCTTTCTCACACACACCCAGTACTGGCTACAGGCGGCCCCTTCCCCTCGACTGACCGGCGAATTAGCTACCCCTTACCAATTCCCCCCCACCCAGGGACATCATCAGCGGGTGGTGGATTACTACCAACATCAACACCTGCTTGCCGCAACTGGAATTATCGCGAATGTCGCTCTGCACAATGCCGCTACCAGCACATCTGCATTGCATGCGGCAGCAACCACAGAGCATCACAGTGCACATCAGGCAATGGTAGACCCTCCCAGCAATCTCGCAATGAACCCCTCCAGCATTAGCCCCCAAATTCCTACCCCCCTATCCTGCCTGCAACTACTATTCCCCCACTTAGCCAACCCCCACACTACCCTCACGCTTACCTGCATGCTAGCAACTCAGACACATGATATGCTCGCTGCATCAATCCCTCCACTACTGAAAATTCCCATCACTACCCCCTCTGTTAGCAAACAAGTACTAGCCCGGCCCAACACGGGCATCCACTACAAACATTTTACCCCACACTCTCTCAACATGCCACCAGGCCAACTGGAAATCAAAGGGTGGATGAAAGCATTAACCGCGTACCCTGACAAAGAAGTAACTACCGCAATCTTGGGTATCTGCCAATTTGGAGCAAGAATCGGCTACCAAGGGACACGCCAGACTCCTACAATTTACCCCAACCTGCCAACTGCAGCAGCCGATATGACACTTGTAAACGCTGACATTGCATGCGAACTGAACAAAAACCCTCTCATGACTTACCCCAATCCCTCCTCACTACCAAAGAACTTTACCGAATCCCCCTTGGGCTGGACAGACAAGTCAGATGGGAGTAAGAGACGAATTCACCACCTCTCTTACCCTACATCGAGTCTCGATTCGATCAACGGCGGAATCTCCGAATTATATGGAACGATAACATATAGTACCATTCATGAAGCCATCAGCGCCATTCAAGAGCTGGGAGAAGGTTCGTTACTATTAAAGCGCGATTGTGAATCAGCCTTCCGCCACATACCTGTTTCGCCACTCGATTCCCCACTGTTGGGATTCACCTGGGAGAATACCTTCTACTCAGAGCAATTTCTACCCTTCGGTCTCCGCACAGCCCCGTACCTATTTAACCTCTTCGCAGAGGTATTTCACTGGACATTAGACAACAAACTAGACCAGCATAACCTTCGGGCACATACGATCCACTATCTCGACGACTTTCTCCTGGTCTTGCCACCAGGCGCTGACCTCAAGCGATACAGTCATATATTTACCAGGCTATGCGACCTGGTAGGACTGTCAATCAAAACTTCCAAAAATGAGGAGGGGACTACAGCCAGCTTTGCAGGAGTAGAAATTGACACCACATCAATGGTTATTCGCCTCCCAGCCAAAAAACTCCAAAAAGCGCAACATTTAGTTGAGAACGCCACCTCGAAAAAATGTCTCTCGCTACTAGACCTCCAGGAAATCACAGGATACCTGAACTTTGTTTCTACCGTGGTACCACTTGGCCGAACATTCCTCCGTCGACTATACAATATGGAGTTTTACTTCCCCGCCGGCAGCAAGCACCAGAAACGCCGCTTATCTAGTGAAGCCCAAAAGGACCTAGTATGGTGGGCCAAAGTCATCACCCAAGCCCCACAGCGATCGATCACTCCCCATACACAAGAAACTATCTCTACCTGGACAGATGCCTCTAGTACTAAAGGACTAGGTGGCTTCTTCACTACCAACGCCCAAATCACCCCTACACCTGAGGCAGCATTCTGCCTGGCACTCCCAGAAGACCTGGCACGGAAAAGGGAGCACATCAATACTCTAGAAATGCGTGCTGTTGAGCAGGCACTCCTACGTTGGGGATGGCAGTGGCGAGGGAAACGAGTAGCTCTACATACCGACAATAAAACGGTTGCCTATGGTCTAGAGAAAGAAACGATCCGTGGTTGATCGATGGACGTACTCCGCAGGTGCTTGCTTCTTGCAACAGAGTATGACCTAGAGCTTGAGGCAAAATGGATCTCCACAACGGCCAACGCCCTAGCAGATGCGCTCTTGCGCCTTGATTATGACCGGATTACTGACTTAGCACCACAGTTAATAAAACCAATCTGCAACCTCCAGAAGTATGGGTGGCAAACATACAGCAGTCAGGACTTTCCCCTATCGCAGCACACTACCTCTGGCGGGGCCTCGCACCAGCAACATGCCGGAACTACGACGGCCCTAGAGCCCGCTTCTCCCTCTTCTGTGCACTGTCCAACTTTAGACATGATAATGGAGGATGCTTTCCGGCAAAGGTTAACTGGCTAATTGAATTGTTGTGTTCCTTAGCCGGAACTATCAAAGTCAAGACAATGAAACTCTATCTCGCCGGCCTCAAATCCTACCAGCTAGACCTGGGAATAGAATGCACAGCATTCTTGGATGCGCGACTCAAACGAACAATACACGGAATTAAGCGCGACCATAACGAACGCGAATGTCGAATACGGACTCCACTTACTCGCCCTTGCCTTCTCCGCATCCTGAGCCTCCTTCAAGGCTGCGCCTACGACAAAATCGTACGATACGCTGCTTTCACCCTCGCTTTCTCCGGATTCCTACGAGTAGGAGAATTCACATACGGGGAGGCGGACAGGCAATTAGGAACATCCTTTGCAAAGTGGTTTTTAACTAAGCAGAGTATCAAAGTGGCAGAGGACAGCACATACATGGAGCTAACGATACCTGCATCCAAGACAGACCCGTTCCGCAAGGGTGTTACTCTGACTATTGCCGCAAGCAATGATCCCGGGTGCCCAGTACAAGCCATGCAAAATCTGCTAACAACTGATACCCACCGCCCACCACCCTCCCCACTATTTTGTATCGGAAGACACCAGCAACAAGCCTTCACACGGGAGCACGTCGTTCAAAGCCTCCAAGGCCTAGCTACCGCTGCCGGGCTGAGCCACGGGACCTGGAACGGTCACAGCTTTCGGAGGGGCGCCGCGACCTGGGCGGCTGAAATGGGAATTTCGGAAAAAGAAATTCAGGTACTCGGCCGCTGGAGATCCGATGCCTATAAGGTTTATATTGAGTACTCTACCGAGGAACAGATCTCCCTATCCAAGCGCTTCCAGGTCAAGCCACGCTAGTTGGAGCAGCATAGTTACCCAGCCTGCCTCATATGGGGGAGAGCCGTCACCTCGTAGACGGCAGGCTAGGACAGGCCCTAGCTGCTGCCTTGCAATGGGATTCATCTGCGGTAACGATCTCCCAAGGCAAGGGCAGCGGCAAGCCCACCAATGCCTCCGACGGTGGAAACAGCAGACTCGGGCTCAAGTGGTGGATATGGTCTTGTATTTCCTAGCGTTACTCATTTCCTATTTCTCTCAAATAGATTTCCTTCCTAGTCATAATATCTGTAATACATGGTCCTCGGCTTCGGGAAATTGGCTTTCGCTATCTGCTTTCCCCTATTCTTTTTAGCTCATTTTAGTCACGATGGACACTGCAGTGGCATGTGAGATCTATTTATCGCTGCTAGGCCGGTGTTAGGGAATTATATGCCGTTGTAGTATAAGCCCTCCTCTCGATTACAATTTGCTCAATATAGCGTAGTAGAGTATTTCTGCCTCACAGACTTTGGTTGAAATCACTAGCTATCACTCGTGATTATTGGGAGTAAGGATGGGATGTTGGAGATAATGAATGTTGAAGCAATGATCAGTGAAGTGGGCTTTATGCGGTGGGGTGGAGCGGCACAAGTAAATGTGCTAAGGTTGTGTCAAGTAGTGATAGAGACTATGATTTTATTGCATAATATGTGTTGTGTGAAAGGGGAGGAAAATATTGATATGATAGGGAGAAAGAAGACGATGTATATGAGAAGAAGAGAAAGAAAGGTGGCGGCTAAGGGATGACAGGAGGAAAGGAAAGGAAACGAATTTTTTTCTTTTTTTTTTTTTTCTTTCAGGTTTGTGCATCTCCACCGGTGCATACTCGTAGTATTGCGACCAGAAGAGTGCGGCCATTTCCCACGCCAAGTGCCGCTCTTTTCGACAAGGGATGAGAAAGTCAGAGTATTATAATAGGGACGGAAAAACACGGTATGGTTCGAAAAGGCCCAAGTTTCCTCTACTAGTTCACCAATACTACGGAAGAGCGGAAAAAAATGCGAAAGGATGGGGCCCGACAAATGCCTGTGCACCTAGCCCCCTTGGTAGCACATTACCGCTAGGCGGCGCAATACTGAAGCCAGAAACTTACTTTGTCTGACCATAAGCAATCCAGAACGGGGTGGATTTCGTGTTAGCGATCGGATATGCCGGGATTTTATCAAAATATTTCTTCAATCTGTTTTGTTTTGGGTTCTGGCAGTCTACTGGTGCCCACCCTTTAGCCTAGGCAACTCCGCATATCCGCACCCGCGTTTTAACGCGAACAGATCTAGCTATCGTATATGAAACTAGAATTTAACTTACTTCTACTCACGGCTGCACTTGGAGTCAACAACAAACTGTTCGATAGCTGGATGATCCCCCCCTCTCTTTCCCCCCCCCTCTTTTTTCTTCATCCATCGCTATCGGCATTGGCGGGTCCTCATTATCGTGGTTTAGAATTAATCAGCTCTGCTCGTGTTCCGCACTCCATATCGATTTGGTGGAAGTGTTCGTAATCTAGGATATGTTTCTAGTTGCGGTTGGGCAATGGGCCCAAGTTGGGTAGTGGGATACGTTCCGCCATTGCTTCCCTTTACCTCCCTTTACCGGCGGTCAATGGCCAACAATTAATGGGCCTAGCTAAGGAAAAAAGGATGAACGGAGAAGGTACGAGTAAATAATAATATGAAAGATATAGCTGAATATCTAGTACCTGGTCTAACCTCCCTTCGCTTCTAGAACTATAGCTACTTCTTCAGGTATAGATTTGCACGATTCTTCGAAAGACATCTCGGGAATTATCTTCCAAGTGGGGAGAAATCCTACGCTAGCGTTCTCTTAACAGCCTATCGGCGGCCAGGGGCACATTACCCACAATCCTTGTTGCAGTTGAAATAGGTTTTCAAACTCAATTCATGCATGTTCAATGGGATCCCAATTCGGGATATAAGGGGAGCGCACCACCACGCCCATAATGTTGATTCTGGCGCCTCTATAATATCGCAACTGAAAAAAAGGAAATTCTGGGGATGGTGCCACGAGCTAATATCTGGTGAGTAATACCCCCTATGTATCGGGCATGAGCTCACTGGTGATGATTTCCATTTTTCCTCTTCCTTTTCTTAGGCGGCTAATAATATTATTTAGTACCCCCGGCTCAAATCGATTAGCTATTGTGAAGTATCGGTAGGGCAGGAAAGATTCATTTTTGGTATTGAATTGAGGGGGAAATGCACCGTGGCGGCTGAGTTCAATTTCTTGAGATGTGTATTTAGAGAAGGGGGACGACTAATGAGAGATATGTCTGACGAACACTTTTGCCAAGTGGCGGGTACGGTAGATATTACTACATCTACCCGAGTAGTATTCATTACGGGTTTCCGGGGCCCGGAAACCTACGAGTCAGCCCTATTCCCCTCCCCGTAACGAACATACCTGACCCAGGATTAAGATATCTTCGCATGGGTTTTCCCGTTCTTTCAGCATCTACGATACCCGCTTATTTAGAACACCAAATATTACCGAGAACCTTTCAGGGTGGTTCCGGTGTTGAGATTTTAGTACTGTGAAAAAGAGAAGAGGGTTCTGACGTTGATTCTTGATGCGTACCTGCTTGCTCTTGAGACGTGCCGAGTACTCGCCACGGCTCGCCAGACCGCCAGGTCGGGTGGACTTGTGTGTGGCATGATGAAAAAACCCTTCTTCTATTACATATGTTCGAGGTTCTATCCGTATGGGGTGTCTAATCGCCTCCTATATCATGGAGACTACAGGTAAAGGGAGCGAAAATGGCGCGAGCAGGGTTGAAGGTCCCGGCGGCCCAAGCATGAGAAGTATACGGGTAACAGCTTGGATGGTTTACGAATTTATTACGTGTAGCGAGGCTCCGATACGGTACCGGTGGGGGTTGTCTAGGCCAAGTTCGGTACTGGGGTGTTCGTGTTTGGAGAAATTGGTAGATTATGTTGTATAATAACTAAATTCAGACTCTAGTGGCGGCTCTGCCGGTAGCAATGGTGTCACGAGTAGCCAGATGAGGTCCCTGCGACGCGCTATACAAAGTTAATTGTTAGTTATCTAGTCTAAGTACTAGCGTACTAAGATTGGGTATAGCGAACGAATTCAAGGAAAAGGCAGTTGTGATGGTCTCAAGTTATTTGAGAGATGTGCTTAAGACTTAGCAAAGTTCAACTAGGAAACACGTGCACGTAAGGAAAGGTTCAAACGGTTGCTACGGGTACAGTACTGATAGGACAAGTGCTGGAGCAACTCGAGTAGGAAAGCCGTGAAAAGCCATACCATACTGTACCGTTGCGACGAGAGCATGAGGCCGGGCAACACCCCCGCTTTTCCTTAGGTTCTAGGAATTTCATCACCAACCCTAGCTATCTACGGAATCTGCTCCACTAGCAACGGAAGGAAGGAAAATGTCTAGCTCTTTTTCAGATAATATCAACTCTTTCAATGTGTCTAATGGGTCGAATGTGTTGAACGTATCGAACGTGTCAAATCAAATTATTGTTGCAGATGATCGATCTGAAATCCTAACATGGCTCTCTCCACTCGAGCCCCGCATCCGACATCAAGATATCCGAACTCGCCGGGCGGATGACGTGGGGGGATGGTTGCTGCGAACCGACGAATTTCGGGGATGGTGCGAAAGCGCTCAACGGGGGGGATCGGATCATGCGACGTTATTTTGCTACGGCGATCCGGCAGTCGGAAAGACCTACTTCACGTGAGAGATATTCCTCGGACTAAAGATAAACTGTGGTGGTGCTGACGCACGATACTAGTTCACTGGTGGTAGATAAGTTATGCGATATGGCCGAAGAACAGAATATAGCTGTTGCATGTTTCTACGTTTTCATCCTCCGTCTCCGTTACAACTCCGGTCATTGAAATTTACTTCCTAATCGGGAACGACTCAA
>QLOI01002338.1:5655-37622 GCA_003313605.1 Tuber umbilicatum | reverse complement strand
GGGGGGGGTCAAGTTTTGTTGGGGGTTGGGGTTGGGCAGGGTTTAGGGTTTGTGTAAGATGGTGTGTGTGCGTGTGTGTGTTGTGACGGCGGCACGGGTTATCACTCGGTTTTGGGGGACAAGTTCTTTCCCTCGAGGTGCTTCCACACCACACCCCGGCCAGTTTTGTATGGGAGGGGACGGTCCGGTTTATGTGCTCATAAACGTGATGCCGAGTTTCAAGATACCCGTGTCTGGAGGTAGAACTACACGACACAAATGACATTACGAGTACGGTGGTATGATGTTATATCGTCGTCCCACACTATTGCACCCCGCTCCCTTCTCAATACCCGCATAGTATCTTTTCCTTTTTCTTCTTCCTCTCCTTGCCTCTCCCTTACGCCTTTACGCTACTCGAGTGGGCTCACCATCGCCACGCAAGTGTCATGCATAAAAGCGTCAGCTCAGCTCAAGCGAAAACGACGAGTACATACGGGAACTCCGAGTGACGACCCGTGAAAGCCTGCCTTTTCACTCCTGGCTGGCGGCGACTCCGATTCGTGCGTATGATACAGTATTACCTTCTAATCCAACCCTAGCTCCTCCTCCATCACCTCACCGCGATTGTCTGGTCAGAAATAGTTGCATGTGCTTACAAGTAGGAGTCAACATGAGTGTGGCGAACTAAATTTTTTTGCTTGGTCAGAAGTGGGAGATTGTGTAACCAGTACGAGTACTGTCCGTTAAGATCGTGAATTCCACAATCTCTCTGCCCGGATTGGTTTAGTCAAGCGAATTAACATAGCTGTGAACACCGGTTAACGGGATCCAATAGCATCCTCGAGGGCCGGTGTTATATACCGTGTCAGGAGCCTTTGACCCTCAATCGGGAGATTCCGGACTGACGGAGATGGCGTATTCCATGGGGTTTTACGATTGCTCGGGTAAGGGCCAATATTGGTGGGGAGTTTTTTTCTTCTTCGAAGCTGAGACCTTTACTCGAGCACCATTCTGGCAACAGCGGATTCGACTCTTTGGTTGGTTGGTGTGATCAGGAGCCAATCGGAGCAAGTTGGGCTCGCCTAACTTGCCCTTGGGTGCTGTCTCATACGAGTACGATCATGTTGTGGTAATACGATAGTGGTAGGAGACTAGGAATTGTCAGGCTCCACTCACTCGTTTGCTCGCTAAATACAGTAACGAGGGCACTCGAGCTTTCTGAGTATTCTCTCTTTTTGCTCGAGCTCTTGGATTCTAAGCGAGCTTGCAGGCGCCTACCGTAAAAATTTGAACGCCGGTAATTGAGGATCTCGCTGGGGCGTTGGGAGCTGCCTCTCCTAGCGGGGTCCGTTGCATTATATTTTTCTTTTTATAAGCAACCGGCATGGGGCAAATTGTCTGTGCACATCTGAGAGTCCATACCACTCGTGCTCTAACTTGTAACTTCAGACTCAACCGAGTCCTGGCTGAAAAAGAATCTTCTCGCTTGCATCTTCAATCCCTTAATCCGAAGGGGGAAATTCTGGACGTCCGACAAGTAGCGTCGTTCGTGATTACAATGGATTCGCCATGATAGGTCCTTGTTGTACCGGCAGTTGCCTCTCCTACCGGTACTGTAATAAGGCGTTGGGTTATGATACACTGGTATCCCTTTCGTCTTGTCTCAACCGGACACTGAGTTTGCCGTGTTTCCCTCTCGCGTAGCCGAGGAAGGGGATTCGAGTCCTATGGCACATCTATCTTGTACCGGTCCTTTCGGTATCATCGTGACTAGGCATTCATTATTTGATGCGTGCGATAGGTGGCACATTGGTGCTCTGCGGCCCTCTTCGAAATGGAGCTAGTGGACTGGCGAGATGGGTGTTGCGTTATTGGTTTCAGGTAGCGAGTGCTTTTTTTTTTTTTTTTTTTGTGATACTGGGTAGGGAGACAAGTGGGCTCGTCATCCATGTTCTGACCATGAGAAACTGGCAACTCACCAATCATAAATATCAAGCCTGCTACTCTTTGTCTTAGAAGCCACAGAATTTAGGATATTCAGGATTTCAGCTGTGGCTTGAGTGTGGATGGGTGTGGACAGAAGGTGAGGAGCTCGCTTTCTATCAATAATCTAAATGGAGGTGTGGTCGGGTTTAGAAGGTCGCAAGGAAGAAAGAGGGTGTGAGAAGGGGAGAAGGAGAATGCTTATTTTTTTTGTTTTGCGTTGGTGAGATGGGGGTCACGGGTGATGTATTGTTAGGAGGTGGTACAGATCAAGTGTGCTACCCGAGAGGTGGGTAAGTATGGATTTGAAATGGTAGATCTATGGAAGAGGGGAAATGAGCAAGATGAGTGAACACAAACGAATGCGCTGTTTATCGTAAGCTGGGACGGAGCCAATCGTCAGACATAAGAATGGTGTGCTAAAAAGTACCGGGAACTGCAAACAATGCTAAGAAGACAAGAACTTGATCGAAATTTTTTGAAGAGTAAGAAAATCACGGAAATTGATGGCCAATCCACACCCGATGAATATCTAATTACCGGACACCCTACACTCCAGTACTGTACTGTACCGGCAAGCGTTGAGCTCTGCTCTGTAGATATAGTCCAGCAGAGGGGGAAGCTTCCCCCGTTGACTCTTGCGCAGCTACTCCCCTGGCCGTGGTAGTGGGGACAAACTCCCCAGATACTCAATATATTTCCGGTACCCCCAAATACTCTCCTCCTCCAACAGCGCTGTATGAACCATCTCGAGCTCAGGCCTGATCCTTTGCAAGCACCTCAGATCCCCCAACGTCAACCTATCGCAGCCCCGAACATCGATCTTTTCAACCCTATTCCCCGGCTTCAGGAGCAGCTCGTACAACCAGCCGATCCTGACATCCGGCAGCCAGCAAATCTTCAGCACGCGCACACTCGCCGGCAGGCGCTTCGACAGGAAGGAGCGCAGTCCGGGCTTACTCAACGAGAAACAGTCCAGCAGTGAAAGGTGCTCCAGGACCTCGAACTGAGCGATGGCACGCAATGAGGGGTCCTCAATGTTCGAGAATTCGAGGTTCAGGCTTCTCAGCGTTTTCCGGGAGGTCTGCAGGAGCGCTTGAATGACGGATGTGCTTATCGAAGTTTTCGATAGGTCCACGTGTTGCAGGTTTCGCGATTTGACGGATAGGAAGAATTGCTCGAGGGCTTTGGTCTGCGAGCGGATGTTCGGGATTGAGGTTAGGGTCAGGGAGCGCAGGTTCGGGGATTGCGAAGCGCATTTCAGAAGGGTTAGGATGTGATGCACGCCGATTGATATGGGTGCGTCGATGGTGAGGGAGCGGCAGGTTGTCAAGTGCCTGTGGAGGGTTCGGGGTACGAGGAAGTGTGGGAGGGACGTGTTGCGGAGGTTGCTGAGGTCTAGCTCGTGCCAGAGGAGAGGGTCATTGCCGATGTAATACCACTGAGAAAGGGGTGTTTTGGGTCAAATTGGATCGTGTGATTTTCATTTGGGATTTCCATTTTATGGTAATGTTCATGGGCGGGTTGGGCTATAGGTGGCGGTTTTACTCACTTCACGGCAGATTGACAAACAGCTGGAGAGATCATTGTGTGACAGGTAGGAAAATATATTGCTTATAATCTCTGTTGGGAGCTTGGAGAATGAATTCACTCCTGAAGTTACCACTGGCTTCCCGGTTGGCACTGCTGCGAAGGTGGAGGTTGATGTGTGTGGACGGTCGAGGACCCAAAGTTCTTTTGTCATGGTAGATAGTTCAAAGTCAAGAGGATGGTGATAATGATGAAGAATAGGTATATTCCGTGAGGTTTTTTCGTGATATTCGTGAGGTGAGGGCTCTGCAGTGGTGGGGGACTCGGTCCATATTTAAGGATGGCGGCGCGTGATGATATAACTAAGTAATGGTGGCCAAACTTAGACAGCTGTCCATGTGTTGGGCAGGCGTCTGTGGTCAAACAACCCGAAAAGATTGAAGGTGCGAGGTTTCTTATTTGGGCCAACCCTTCCGATTCGATTGGCGGTGGGAACAGTGCTGAACCGAGGGAGAGATCTTGTGTGGTGGTAGGAATGGTGGTAATCGGAAATGTGCATTGAGGGGTTTGCCCAAGAGGCGAAGGAGAGCTAAGTGTCGACGGTTTGACCTGTCATGGACTCTGGGAAGCGAGAAGAGCCCAGATTTTTTTGTCCTACGTTACTAGGGTGGGTGGGGAGATATTGTAACGGGGATGGAACGCCCGATGATTGGTCCTCTTTGGCGAACGATGGGAAGAAACCACAGACTCCCCCGGGACCGCCAAAACTATTTCTACAGCGAAATCGCCCCCCCTCCCCACCTATCGCTACCGCCTCCCAGTAATATTAATTCTCTTTCTTCTGCTCGAGCAGAAGATTGTCCATATATTGACAGTCCACTTGGTAGTAATCATGAGCAAACCTCGCCAAATTATTCAGCTTTTGTCCAAAGAACTGCGCAGTGGAAAGGGCCTGGGTGCTTGCCTCGTCTCCTAAAACCCCATCAAGCATTCCGTTGTATGCTAATATCTTTTATCACCGCTACACTCTGCACCACGCACATGTCCACCCGCTTGGTCCCCCCCTTCGTGATGCTTCGATTACCACCCCCATTGAACACCAAAGAGCCCTTTCTTTTTCCCACCCTCGCCACTATCTCTATCCCTTCCGTTTTCCAGGTATACCCGAGGTTTGCCTGTCAGTCGTTAGCGAGATTTGTGTTGTCACACGTTTTGCCTTTTCGTGTTCTCGGGTTATTTTCGTACCGGGGACATCGAGGAACAAATACTTGTACTCGTAATCTGATTCCCCGGGTCTCTTTGTCAGGTGAGCGTTAACAACTCCCTTGTTAAGAGTGCCCTCGACCTGCAACACGTGGGTGAGTGATATGTTTGATCCCGGATCAGACAATAACGTACGTTAAAGTGCATGATTATATGTTCTATGTTATGCCTGTCCCTGCGAACGCTCGAACTGCCAGATGAATCCGTTAGCGACTGATTCAATATATGTGCTGTGTTGTATGATACATCTCTCTCGGGAAGAAGAGGAAAGAGGACGGGGAAACATACGCAATTGGCCTGTTCCTGGCCCAACGGTTTGATGTGGGCTCCCCGTACGCCCTAATCCTCTCCCCCAGTAACTTGGTGCAGCGTGAATCTGTCTTGATCCTGTTGTGTATGCTGTTGAACCAGTTGGCAACAGAATTAGGTGCAAAAACTTCGGTGTAGAGTATAGCTAGGATGCTTCCCTGCGTGACTGGATCAGTATCTAGAAGCTGGATCATAATTTATCCCTGCTCACAGTTAAGACCGCCCCAACGACAATTGTCGCGAAGCTTGCTCCCGTGCTTGCTGTGCGTACAATTTTTTGAACCTTCGAAAGCTCCTCCCATTTCTTACTCGATGCGCTACTAGGCGTTATCGCTATTTTGTGCTTTTGCGAACTTGCTCTCGTGCCGTTGAATGGCCGGCGATGGGCGTGGATTAACGAGCCCGAAGCACGGATTGCGCATATACCAGGGCGCAGAGTGATTGAACGAACCGGAGCTGATAGCTGGACCGACATTACAAAAAATATTGTGACGATGCGATGGTGACCAGCAAGGATAGCGGGGAGCGTTGGCGGACGGTACTGTACATGGGGCACGGAGGTGGGGGTTTTTCCTTTCTTGAGGCTCTTGCAAAGCAAGCTTAGTATGGGGCTTGGGTTCTAAAGCTGCTACTCGCTTTAACCCCTCTTGGAGCTTCCATTTCCTCACAAAGGAGGTGGTTCCTCGAGCTGAGTCATCATTGAAGGGTGGCAGAGGCCACATTTAGACGATCAGCACAACTATCCTTTCTTTCTTCCCATCTCCCCTCGCGCACATTTTTTGTCTCCCCTTTATCTTTTTTGTCCTAACTTGATTATACTCTGGTACCTACTTCTACGATTACCATGAGTTTGGCATCTAAAACCGAAGGTCAAAAAATCTTTGAGAAGCTTAAATCAAACCGTGCTAATAAGGTAGGAATTTCCGGCTGAGACAAATATAGAGTTTTACCCTGTACGGGCGCGATATTCACTGATAGTAATGATAATATATAGGCATGCTTCGATTGTAGCTCCAAGAATCCAACCTGGTCTTCCGTTCCGTTCGGTATCTACCTTTGTCTCGATTGTAGTGCTCACCACCGTAATCTTGGTGTGCATATATCTTTTGTCCGCTCTACGGTTCTTGATCGTACGTTTACAGATGCTCAATAGAGCTTGGATTATACGAGCCACATGCTGATTGGGTGTAGAATGGCAATGGGATCAGCTGAGGATCATGAAAGTCGGTGGTAACGAATCTGCGACCAAGTATTTCCAGAGCCATGGTGGGTCTGCGGCATTGGCATCCAAGGACCCTAAAGTCAAATACGGATCCAGCACAGCTACCAAGTACAAGGAAGAACTTAAGAAGCGTGCAGCTGCAGATGCGCAATTGTGAGTACCCTCCCCACAGGCTCCTGCTGCCTGTTCGCAAGCTCATGCGCACAACAGATACCCCGCGGAAGTAGTTGTTGAAGGTGGCGAAGAAGCTGCTGCTCCCGCTGAGGAAGATTTCTTTTCTTCATGGGACAAGCCTTCCATCAAACGCCCAACACCCCCGCCGTCTCGAACTGCAACTCCACCGGTGGTTGGTAGGACTGGAACTCCCTCAAACGGCAGTGGTATTGCGCGAACCAAGTCCCCCCTCGCTTCCCCTGGCTCTGAGACTGTGCCAGCTGTTTCTCGTACCACGACCTCCTCTGCCCTGCGAACGAAGGCCGGTGCAGCATCTGCAAGTGGACCTCGAAGGACTGGCGTATTAGGAGCCAAGAAAGGGCAAAAGCTTGGGGCTAAGAAGGCTACCGGTGGGGATGTAATTGATTTTGACGAGGCTGAGAAAAAGGCAAAGGAAGAGGCGGAACGAATTGCGAAGTTAGGTTATGATCCTGAAGCGGAGCAGCCAACCAAGAAAGAGACAAAGGGAAGTGTCTTGAGCCCCACGCCGGTCACCCCATCATCGCCTACACATGCTAGACAGAGCAGTGACGTAGAGCGATTGGGGTTGTCGGTTAATAGACTAGGATTTGGACAAGTTGCAGGCGCAGCGGCTGCAAGTGGCCCTGCAAAGAAAATGGGTGGATTCGGCTCTGTTGTATCAAGTTCCAAGGTTGAAGGTATGGAATACACCAGTCATTTATTATGAAAGACTTGTACTAATGATTCTATAGAAGATGACCAGAAGTACGCGCGGGAAAAGTTTGGAACCCAAAAGGCTATATCCTCTGACGAGTTCTTTGGCCGTAATACCTACGATCCCCAGGCTGTCGGTGAAGCTCGTACTCGTCTTCAAGGGTTTGAAGGAGCAACTGCCATCTCTAGCAATCAATACTTTGGTAGAGATGACGAAGAACACGATGCCGATGCTGCAGGGTATAGCGAGCTCGAACTCACTGCAAGAGATTTCGCTAGAAGGTTCACTGGAACTGCCGGTGAGGATCTGGAGAATGCTGCGCAAGTTTTGGGTCAAGCAGCCGCAAAGGCCTCTGAAATTGTTGGACGATATATGCGGTAAAGATTAAATAGTGCTGGTGAATATTTAGTTGACTAGACGCTTGGTGAAGCGGGGATCGGGGCGCTGTAAACGGTTGGGTCATGATGGGAGGATTCAATCTTTCTACAGTCTAAGCTATGCAGGGTTTCGAATGATACCTGATGTTTCTATGGGTCACGCCTTTCATGTAACTACACTACCCAAGGCTTTTCCTTTTTCCATTACATTTTCTTATGTCGTAGGGTGGTAGACGATTGGTAGGGGTTGTGGTGGGTTGCGAGAAATAAAAATTGTATTTCATTTCGGTGCGGGAACCATATTAGAGCAGACTGATTAGCGGGTGTTTGTGAATATGGAATTTGGTCAATTCCTTTTTGATGAAAACCTTTTCTGTGTGTTAGGAGATGTGAGATGGTGTTGAGAATTGGGGGTACCGGCCTATAATTATGTTTATGCCTGCATTGATGAGTGGTGGTGTGTTCGATTGCTTGTTATTCTTCAAGCTGGGGGTTGTGGTAGTTGGTCATTACACTAGTCTAACACACTGGTGGTTCCTGGTTTGAGCCCGTGCGGAATTAATTCTTTTTTTATTCTCTTTTCCTCACCTCTTGCGTTGGTCATCGCTTTTGCCCTCCGCTACCATGAGCCCAGTCCCTTTTATATACACTATTTCGTCCATCATTCCTGCTCCCATGCGTGCCAGTGCTGCCACAATCCCGAAGCCTTGATGCCTGCCTCTAGCCAAAATCCGATCCGATACCGGCGTTGGTGCGCGGATCTGCAACAGTTGGTGCCAGAGAGACTTCCACTCCCACCCCCTCCCCCCACAGTCCTGACAAACACCGCAGTCTCCAGCCATCCTCCTCGTTTCCCCTTCTCGCAAAGTCACCGGTGTATTACTTGTCAAGTGCATCAAGCTTCCCCCGAGTGAGCGGTTTTAAATCTTGCTGCGTATCTAGAGGTTCAACAACCTGCTTGTATGTACCATATCAGGCCAGCGGAACATTTCGCCTACAATTTTATGATAGTGTTATTATTATGATATCCGCCGCGCGGTGGATTTGAGGTTATCAGTGCCGGTAGGTATCATGCGTCATTGGGGGAGGGCGAGGGTGCAGGTAAGTTGGGTGAAATCAAGCAGGATTGGGGGTACACAGGGTACTGGAAGGTGGGGTACCAGTATTTTAAGCATATGATGGAGGAGTAGTGTGACGCGGAATTCATCTAGTGTCCAAGTCGGGCTTCACGAGTACTCAATGGACAGTCATCAGCTGTGATGCGAGTGATTATTCATGACGGTGGATACTGTACTGTACAACAGTCTCGTGCTGGGAGTACTGTACCCCTCGAACAAAAAAGTCTAATGTGAAAAAGCCAGAGTATATCATCCGTACTTATTGCTCAACAGAAACAACGGATCAACTAACATACCGCAAGGACTGAAAAAGCAAGTATAGCGAAAACTATAAATGCAAACGTCCCCCCTATCCCACATTTATGAAAATCATTCACCCCCCGTACTGCCCACTTTCTTCACCAGATGCTCCGGCTCCCGGGTGGCAGTATCAAGGTCAGTCCTATCCTCAGAAGGACCAGTTGGTTGGTCGGTCGCAGCCCCCCGAACTGCTTCTGGTTCATGAGACTGACTTCGCCGTTCTCGCCGTTGAGGTCTGCCTCGACCATTCTGGCGATCCGTGTTTCTTGGGTGGAGAGGTCTTTCCTGATGTTGTCCTTCCAGCCATTAACGACGAATAGACTACTCTCAACTTTGGTTAGGCGACCGAGTTTCGCGTCTATGCTTTCTACCAGTTCGGCATCTTTGCGGCTCTCAGCTTCCTCTTCCGCTTTCTTATCACTTGCACCTCCAACTGACCCCCAAACTTCCTCCAGCTCCTCTGCCAGCTTTCTCACCCCCCGATCACACCCGCCCAGCAAAAGCACGTCGTCCGCCCGCCCACCAATCCTCCCCGCCCCATATGAAATGCCTTGGTAAGCTCCCCCCGAAGAATACAATATCCGGCTTCACTAACCCGGCGCAAACCCCGTACTGGGGATCACTTCCAGCGAGAAGGTACTTCTTCATCCTATTGGCCGGGTACGTGGCGTGGCAATCGATGCACGACTGTCCTCCGAACGAGCCGTGGGCTTCGACCTGCTTCTCCGGAGGAACTCAAGCGGCGCAGTTTTCCGCGTGTCTTTGTTCTGAGTGAAGCACTGGTGAAACAAGTTCTTCCTTGCCCTTAGCGATATGAAGGCGTGTGTGACTGTCGGGGTGAATTAACCAGGGTGCAGGGATTTCGCAAGGGTGTAGAAAGGTTATGGTAAATGACTTTGTGTAAGACCTTAGGCAAGAACGAATTGATGGTATCAGCTCTAAAAATTCAAACCTCCGCTGAGCAGATACAGCGATGTATCCAAGGTTCACAAAAATGCCTTATAACCCATTGCACCAACAATCCAGCAACTCACTAACGCACCTTCCTTCCATCCATCGGGAGCAATCATCAAAACGCGTCGAGAATTCTCGGGAATCGATTCAAGAGTCTACGGAAGGCGCAGCAGTTGCTCAAGCAAGGTGGGTAATTGAGAGTGTTGGTGGGGTAGAATATGTACTCAGTGGGAATAAGATCAACATAACAATCAATGTATCTCCTTACCTTCGAAGCAATCCTTGCCACCTCCCTAAACACACTCCTTAGACGTGCCCTCCTTCTGTCTGAACCGCGGCCTTAGGTTTCTTTAGGTCCTTAAGCTTCACCTGAACGACATTCCCCACGACAGTCTGGGTCAAGCTAATGTCCTCCCCGATGATGGTAATTTGGCCGTTTATGCCTTTGATTCTCTTGCTGATGGTTTGGGTTTTGTAATTGGTGCTGTCAAGCATTGTAGAGAGGCAGGTCCTGGTATTCTGCGGTTGCTTGTGGGTATTGTCTATTTTTTTTTTGGTGGTCTTACGATTGTTGAATCTGTTCGGGAGAACCATCCCAAAATTCATTGAACTGCAGATCAGGGTTGCAGCTGGTGGTGCGAATTCAGTAGCAAGTCCTTGACGAAAAAACTGTTAGCCTATTGGCAAATAAGGATCAAAGAAAGGGGTATCCTTACGACAGAAGCTTGAAGCCATGGTCAGTCTTGATGATTCCTCCGTCAGTGTTGAATATAGTTCCACAAAATAAAGATGTTAGAAGAAATACTTCTAAAGGGCAACTCATGCCCATTCCAAATACCTCCCTCCTTAGGATCCCAAACCACCCACTCCTCATCCTCACCATCTCCACATATGCAAGAGAAATCACAACCTCCTCAAGGGGGACAAGCGTATATGAGGTCTGGCAATTCACGTACACCCTCTCACCCGGATAACACCCATCAAACCAATCACTGATACACAACTCGCCAATGAACTTGGAAGCCTGGTTCTTCGCCTCATCGTTTGCCTCGTTGCGGTACTTGTACACGCCGCGGATGCCACGGCTGGTTAGTCCGGGGAGGGTGGAACTACTGACCTGCACGAAGATGACAAAGACATGGCCTTCGTCGGAGAGGTACTCGGGGTCGCCCCAGGGGTCGTGCATTGCTGGCTGGGTAAGCTAGAAGCAGAATGCGTTAGTTATCTCAATTTCCGGGAGGGGTTTTGGGCAGTCGTTGATGCTGCCCTTGTCACTGTCGCTCTCACTCTTGCTGCTGCCGCTGCTGTAGTTTTCTTCCAGGATGCACTGCCATTCGATGAAGTGACCGTTTGGCTGTAGGTTTTCTAGTAGTGGGTCGCCGGAGGCGTACACGCTCGGATAGGAAGATTTGGGGTGTCTTTTTGCAGTAGTGGTGGTGCGCGTGCTGCTGCTGTGAATTGAGTGAAGGGTTTGTAGTTGGGATATGTATGGATCAAGGCTACTAGGAAGACGAATTCTTGATTTTCCTGCTCAATGGATGACATGGCTCTATGGGCTTCGGAAGCAACGATTAGTTCACGAAACCTAGTATCCCCAGATTTAGTCCAAATCGCCATCCAAAGATAAGGTTTGTCAAATAATGAGAAGCATACCCATCACCGAAAAGCCCCAAATCCAAATCATTATCTTGATCCCCCTCACCCCTGACATCAGGTATGGCTATATCACTCTCCACCCTCATCGTTGCGACCGCTGTCACTATGTTCATTGAATTTCTGCTTGAGTATTGCCACTTCATTCGGAAGATCCCGAGCTCTGTCATGTAGTTGTTAGCACTCCCCATCCCCAAAGAGTCGATACATGAAAGGAAATAAGAAAGTGCAAATACCCTTCATTTACATACCTTCCAGACATCTTTCCTTTCACCACAGCACTCAAAGACATGATTAATTTCGGCCGTCTATCCTAAAGCACTTGGAAAAAAATATCAAAGATTTCAAGAGAAAAGATGGAGGAACAACAAGTCCACTGTGCTTAAAATTCAGTAGAAGTAGCCTACCAGTTCTCCGGTTTCAGGTATCTACCATGACTATCAAAAGATCATCTCATAACGGAAGCGTTTAGCATGCATCACCCTCATGGGCCCTATGGCAGGAATGTAGACCTCTATGAGACCACGCTTGATGGTAATGGTTCCTATAAGACATTAGTAGTTTTCTAGCCATTGAACAGGAATAGAGCACAGATATTGACTTACGATAAGTGCTTATAAGGGCAATAAGATAGACGTCCTGCTGGTCTTGAGTGTAAAATTCTGCCTGGGGCTTGAAACCAGGTATCTCAATTTTCAAGAGATCACGGATATGCTTCAAATCATAAGCAGTTAACCCATGGTAAGTGAAGTCCTCTCTCCCTTTCTACATTTATTAGTCAACTCTGAAAAGCATACTACTGGGTAACAGCTTACCAAAGTGGAAGGATACTTCTGCGGGTAGTGATCCAAGCCTGAGTGACATGGCCTGAAACTTCCTCATTGTCAATTTTCAAGTGAAGGCTGCTCATTCTTGAGGAAATGTTGTAATTGCCAGAGATAGTGGTATGCTCAGGAGAAATGCCAGCTTTAGTATTATAGTTGGTCAACACCTCCTCTAAATACGCACCAGGCCGATCTTGGTCTTGGTGTTCTTCCTTCTCCTATGAGCATATTTTTCAATATGGCCCTTAGTGATAAAACTCATTTTCTGTAATACTGGTCTTTCATAAATATTGTTTTTAGAAAAGGTTATACAAGATTTTAGCTATCACTGCAAACTTGGAGTGGAACAGATAAAAGGTATTGCCTCAGAATAAGTGGGGGCTATTCGGGAGTGGATGTAATGATAGTTGTTAGTTGTTGGGGGGTGATAGCTTTGGCTGGGAAGGGTGAAATTTTAAGGGAAACAAAGAGGTAGTTGTTGAGAACATTGAAAGGACAGATGTTTGCAAGTTACGGGAGTTGGTCAATCTGCTCATATGTGCAGTTGAGATATAGTGGGAATAGAAAGAATTATTTCCTGCAAATCAAATCTGTTTATCAACATTGTATTCTCTTTTATTAAGTTGATATTCTGCTAGAGAGCTGATTAAAAATAAAAATATAAGGGTACGTAGCAGGGGAAAAAAAGAATGAAAAGAGAAAAAAAAACATGGAGGCATCATATATCAGGGTTTAGAGAAAAAAAATAAGAGAATCTTGAAGTTGATGACATAATTTGAAAAAAATTCACATATTTTCCATTGCCAGTGGTATGGGGCTTTGTGGTGCTTAGTTGGCTTTACAGTAGGCTTTGTTATGAGGCCCTGTTTCTGAGGAGCAGGGACAAAATAACATAGGTTATTTTGATTAACTGGGAAAAAAAATCATTCAAATCAGACCAAAACTGATAGAGCTAGATAGATTTGAAGTTGTTTAACTTCAAAAAGCTCTATTTCATATAGTTTTGGTCTGATTTGAACAATTCTTTTTTTAATTTACAGTCCATAACTTGCTCTTAGCATCCCATTTGTCAGACTCGTAAATGGGTCCCAGTAACGAATACTAGCTTTGGGAATATATCCTTGTTGTGAGATTGCTGCCTCCACTTCGGTCCGAAGTTGTTCCATACTTAGTCGTAGCTGAGTTTCTGGGTTTAGCTGTTAGGTGGTAGTGTATGCTAAGGCTGATAACTGATACTAGAGAATATATCATGAAAGATAAAAAAAGATAGCGTGTAAGTGACTCTGTTTACTAAAATTACTAAGAGTGTAAAAGCGTATTGATTAAAGCATAAAACAATATAATATTAATAAGATCTCTTCTCTGTTGCTTGATTGAGTCTGAAGTGAAGGGAGGAACTATTATATTTATATCCCGCATGAGTTTCTGTGGTCTCTATATCCAATACCTATACAATCTTCATACTTCCTTATTCCGACACTTTCAATCAACATTCGATCAACTGGTACAGATACTATTTGATTCTGAGAAATCTTCTCAATTGCTTGAACATCATACGAGTACTGATTACCGCTCATTATTCTGACGCGGGTAGTCTACTCCTAGGCATATGCGCATAAGAGTCATGGGTTTGATTCTCTAATGCATGACCAGTCATAAAAGCTGACTGAGGGCATTTGGCCTACTCCAATAGACTGGACCCACGTTGATACGAGGGAAATCAAAGGAATAAAATTAGTCAGTTGAATAAACGAGTTATGAGGCAATTAAGCCAATCCTATCATATCACCAGACAGATGCAAGAACACATTCTACTAGGACAAGGGTTAAGGAGATGTAGCTGCAAGGAGATTCTTGCTAGGTGATCAGAGAAGAGATGGAGCACTAAGCCTACCTACTCTTGTGAAGACAATGCAGTTGTGCCTATGCGTTGGTCACCAATGTTTGATATCAAAACTGATCACTTCAATACAAAGGAAAGACTGGAAGGATTTGCAATTGGGTGGCATAATCCAGACTAAGTTCATACTATGGGAAGAGCATTGGTAGCTTTTGACTGGCAGAGTCTATGACACACTCAAGAACACAAAATAAATTTTAGCCCGAAGACCAAGCGGAGATATAAATCCAGGGTTTAAGAGTGTTTGTACTTGTGTTAGGTATACGCCTAACCGCGGGCTAGTTAGCTAGCCTTGTGACATATTTCTTGATGTCACGTGTTCAACTCTTGATGAGAGCAGAATTATTATTACGCAAACATAATTCATAATATTTAATATTACGCTAGATTAATTCAAAATCATTTTCGCATAACGCGGGATTAATTGTGTTGAATAAAGATAAGCTTACGTCACTGAAAAGTGATTTATGCAAGAATCAGACAGTGAATCTATGCGGGATTTATCTCTATGGATAGAGCAAAGGATTCTCTTCAAGAATAAAGAGGAATGAGCCAAATCGATCGGTGTCGCTTAATGTTATGAGCCAGTCATTAGTGGTGAACGATGATACTCAATATAAATGGCACCGATGATTAGTGTGATGCTATTGTTGCCAAGATGGGAGAATACACGCACGCGATGTTGGATAGAATAGTTGAGAAACTATCCAACTATTAGTGTTTGAGGAGAAAGTAAACTATTTGTTAGTTGCTCTCCACATGACACGAGACGAAGTTGGCAACTTTGCATTTCAGGTGCAACTGACTAGTTGTAGCCGACCACGTCGTTTCTATGGCAATCTATGAGTAGAGAGCCATTCACTGACGAGCGCAGACCAGCACGTCGGAATACTGAGAGGTAATCAGTACTCGTTTGATGTTCAAGCAATTGAGAAGATTTCTCAGGGTCAAACGGTATCCGTACCAGTTGATTGAAGGTTGATAGATAGAGTTATCATAGGGTGGTAGGGGATTGCATAGGATTTAGATGTAGAGGCCGCGGAAACTCACGTGGGATATAAATATAAAAGTTCCTCCTTTTGCTTCAGACTCAATCAAGCAAGGGAGAAGAGATCTTATCAATATTACATTCTTATACCGATCGATACACTTTCGCATTCCTAGTAATTTTAGTGAATGGAATTGCCTACACTATTTTATTTATCTTTCCTGATATATTCTCCAGTAGCAGTTATTGGCCTTAGCCTACGCTACCGCCTAACAACTTGGGCAGAAGAAGATATCAGCTGAGTGATTTGTTGTAAGATACTTAGTTAGTAGAAGGATTAGAAGTACTAGCCACGGAACTTGGGCAGAATATAAATACAAGAGTTCCTCCTCAGCTATTGGACTGTTACGGGTAACCAACTCGGAGCTCAGTAGAGTATGGTTAAGCATTAAGGTATTTGATAATGGAGTAATTGTCAGAAAGACCTTGTAATTGTAATTACAAATACTCAGTTCGCTAAACTACAAAGAGTATGAAGTATAGATAATAACTTATTATATTGATAAGATCTCTTCTTTGTTGCTGTAACAATCCTGCTGGATCTTACGGTAGACTTAGTCTTATCCCATACCAGAGCCTGGAAGGGTTACAGTTAGGCTGGTCTGGTCACGCTACCAAGGGTTACCATTGTAACGACCCTGCTAGATGTTACAGTAGACTTAGTCTTATCCCATGCCTGAGCCCAGGAGGGTAACAGTTAGACTGGTCTGGTAACGCTACCAAGGGTTACCATGTGGGCTAAGCAAATGATAATGCTTAGACTGTAAACTAGAAAGGTATACTAGGTAGGTAGGGAAAGTCTACACTGTGGGTTCAGAAGGGCTCCGAGAGGCATGGTGAGTTACCCTACCTAAAGTGGATAGTTACCTTATCTTGGTAAGAGAGTTACCCTACTTTTGAATAGGAGTTACCCTACCTTGAGCGTAAAAGGTTATGCGAAGTTCTGGGGAAAGTCATAGTAATGTTTGTTAAGCGAGATTATACAGAAGGTTCGAATATGGGCTCAATCAGATAATCTATTGTTGAGCTACAAACTGAAGAAAATCTTGCCTTGGACGAACATTGGAAAATCTGAGTCCAATACCCCCCTCTGGCCCCGATGTACAAACAATGAGTCATGGGCCAACAGAAGGGTAGATTGTTAAGATTGCTCGTCGATCTGTCTTATCACGCTAACTCGCAACAGGCGGCGATTCCTTATTTTATAGTTATCGTATACTATTCTCAAGAGTCGCGTTCAACTCTTAAGTCTTATAGTATTAACTATGTTGTTTATAAGGAGAAGAAAGATATTCGTTTAAAGAGTAGAAGTCTTTATATTTGTAAAGTTATAGATAGGAAATAACTTAAATGGTTGCGTGAAGATCTATCTTTCATGACCTAAGTCCGTCCTTATAGAGACCTTCCCACAACCAGCATACAAATTCAAATAACTATTATGAGTCACAACTGTGACTCATACACTTGCATAACATCCTATGACTCAAACTAGTCATTGCGCAATAACAATATAACTATTAGTCGCAAGGGTGACTCATGGAAAAACATAACATCATATGACCCACAATGGGCCATTCGCGTAACAATAACATATGACTCACAACCGTGGGTCATGTAAAACATCTCATGACCTCCAAACAGGTGATACGTGTCAAATCAAGAACTAAAAACCATATAACTAATGAAACCCTATGACTCATATATGAGTCATAGTGTGAAATAGCTAAGTCAGTCTGGAATCGTGACATTAGCTCCTCTCTCCCCTAGGCCATAGTCCCATATGGCCAAGCCTTTGGTTCCTCCTCTTAACAGTATTCCCAAACCATTGGAGTCCGATGTCTCGGTTTCTCTGGTTTCTCTTTCTCATACCTTGCCCCATAAAAATCTTCAGTCATTTTTTTATGGAGTCCGGCAGAATCTTTCATTATCCATCTGACCCGCTCAGGTTCTTCTTTGCGAGCAAATCTTTCTTTCTCAAGGACTCATTTCAGGGCGTCGTTTTCTTTTTGCAGTGTAACTGCATGGGCGGTTGCTCTCAAAACATGTTTTTGGGAGTTGGTGAGGTATTTTCATTCATTGTCCAAGGTCCGTTGGAGGTTTCTGACTTGTACCTCCAATTCTGTGATCCTAGTCCGAAGGTGTTCCAAAGGGTTTTTATCCCCCCTCTCCATCGTGGGCTTCGTCCCTGGAGCCCATTGGTCTGCGTTTCGTTGTTTTCTGTGATAATGGCAGCGATTGCACATGTAATTGTGCCAGTTGATGCGTTCATCGTGTGGTTAGGTAGGGATATTGGGAGTCTTGTACTCCCATTCAATTTCCATCTATCTTTCCTCTTCCGAGGAGGAATCTTTCGTAGCGTCCACTTCCTTGGGAAAACGATCATGTCTTTTTTTTCCGTTCAGATGATCTGGACAATCATCATTGGTGCATTATCTCCAATGTTCCTGTCCGTGGTTGTTTTCTTTCTGTATGTTGATAACTTTTTCCTTGAATTCTTTAGAATCGCCCTATCTGTCAGCCCAACTAGCAGGTTTTGGGCTTCTGGGTCTATTGCCAGTAGAACCGTTAAACGGCATCTTTCGCGTGGGTGAAATTAGTGGCTGGGTACCATTCTAAGTAGTGTTCAGGAGGATAACCAGTCCACTTGGCCCGGTATTGAAGTTCGTTGTAGTGTAATTGAGAGTCAATTATTTCTTCGAGTTCGTATTCTTCTTCTCCTTCGATTTCGATAGGTGGAGAAGGAATTTTCTTTTGTGAGGGAAAGGAATTATCATAATATGGTTCTAAAAGACTAATGTGGAATGAAGGATGAGTGATATTCATGAAGCGCGGAAGGTCGAGTTTATATGCTCGAAGTCATATCCGTTCAATGATCTTAAATGGTCCTAGTTTCTTGTAACCCAATTTCCTTGATGGTCTTGTGGTTCGTATATTGCGTGGTAGCTATCACACCATATCGCCGACCATAAGATTCGGGTCAGGTTTTCTTTGTTGGTTGGCTGACTCGTTTTGCCTTTGCTGTGCATAACTGATTTCCTCTCATAATATATCGTGCAGTTTGCTCATGTCTTGCACTTGCGTTATCTTAGTCGGTATCTTGTATTTTGCCGGATCAAACACTGGGCCGTATCTATAATTCGCATGAAAGAGCGTTGTCTTAATTGTTTCTTGTCTTCTGTTGTTATATGCGAACTCAGATCATGCCAGATATTGTATCCAATCATTCTGCTGATAGTTCACTTATGCACGTAGATATTGTTCTAATATCGCATTGGTTCGTTCTTTTTATCCGTCGGTCTGTGGGTGAAATGCAGTGCTTAAGCGTCTCGTGATACTTAATTGTTGTGTAATTTGTTTCCACATTTCTGATGTGAATAATGATTTTCTATCAGAGATGATATCTTTCGGCAGTCAATGTAATCTAAAGACTTGGTCTTTGAATAAGTGGAAGTATTGATTCGTATCCATGTCCATTCGGCATGGTAGGAAATGTGCCATCTTCATCAGGCGGTCTATAACGACCCATATGGCATCATAACATTTCGATTCTGGAAGTCCGGTGATGAAGTCCATTGCAATAGATTGCCATGGTCTTCCAGGAGCTTCTAGGGGTTTGAGTAATCCGTATGGCGCATGATGTATTGTTTTTGTTCGTTGACATATTTCGCAGTTCTTGACATATTGTTTAATATCGTTTCGCATATTCGGCCAGTAATATGATCTTGTGATGAGTTCCGTTGTTTTAGCCGTTCAGCGATGTCCTGCTTGTTGTACATCATGGTTGGGTCTTCTCGTTTCTGTTTGTAAATTTTAGTTGTCTGGAATCCATATCTTGTTATCATACCATAGGTAACCGTTGTCCCGTATGCATAGGCTGAGGGCTATGTTTTTCATTTCTTTTTGACCTTTTAGTAGTACATTGATGATCTCCAAGGATTCGTGATCTTTTCCAGTTTTGACATGTATCCATTGGGTATAGCTCTCATCTGATAGTGTTCCTGTTTGGATTTCGTTCATGGATTTGTATCCGCTGTCGCCTTCTTCTTCTCTAAAGTATTTTTCTCTGCGTAATAAGATCTGACATTTTTGTTGGATTCGTTCATCCTCTTTTGCTGGTATGTCTTCTTCCATTCTGTTAAGGGCATCCGGCTGGCTTCCTTGTTTGCTAGGTCAGTATTCAATCTTAAGGTGATATTGAGAAAGAGTCTCACTCCACTGCGCTTGTCGTTGATTGAGTTCTTTGGTAGTGGTAAAAGCAAGGAGGTTTTTGTGGTCCATAACCACTTGTATATCTTCTGGGCTTCTGAGTACGTATTTCCTCCATGCTTTGAGTGCTTGAACTATGGCTAATAGTTCTTTGCCATGTATGTCATAGTTGCATTTGACTTTCGTTATTGTCTTGGATCTGAACACCACCGGTTTCCATATTCCATCAGGACCGAGTTGTGAGAGTATGCCTGAGCATATATAATTGGAAGCATCTGTTTCGAACATGATAGGAAGTACTGGTCGGAAATGTTCTAATATCGGTGCCGTGGTGAGTTTTTTTCTTAATTCGTCAAAGTCTTTTTGTTGTTTTTCTTCCCATTTCCATGGGGTATTTTTCTTTGTTGTATCATATAATGGTTTAGCTATTCTGCTAAATTCTTTGATGAATCTCCTGTAAAAGTTACAAAAGCCTAAGAATCTTTGCACTCCTTTTACTGCCTTTGGTGGTTTCCAATCGTCTATTGCTGATATCTTGACTGGATCCACTCGTACTCCTTCTGGATTCACAATGAATCCTAGGTATTCCGTTTCTTGTTGGTGGAACTCACATTTCGTTGGTTTTAATCAGATTTTTGCGTTTCGGAGTGCTTGAAGGATATTCCTTATATCCTTTTCGTGTTGTTCCATAGTCTCAGAGTATATGAGGATGTCGTCAAGATAGATGATACAACATATATCCAGAAATTGACTGAGTTTGCAGTTGATCCATCTTTGGAACATTGCTGGTGCGTTGGTTAATCCGAAAGGCATAACCAGGTATTCATACAGTCCACACCTCGTTCGAAATGCGGTCTTCCCTTCATCCTCTCTTGCGATCCTGATGTTGTGATAGGCATCCTTAATGTCCAACTTGGTGTAGTATTTTGCTTTTCCAAGTAGGTCGAGTGCTTCGTCGATCAGGGGTAGTGGATATTGATCTTTCTTAGTTACTGCGTTTAATCCTTGAAAGTCCACACATAGTTGAAGTTTCTCATCTTTCTTTTTGACAAACGAGATAGGTGCTCCTGCTGATGATGACGAGGGTCATATCCATCCTCTATCCAGATTCTGATTTAGGTAATCCCTTAGCGCTTTTAACTCTTCGTCACTTAATGGGTAGAGTTTTATAAACAGTGCTGTTTTTTTTGAGCTCAATCCGATAGTGTTCCAGTCAGTGTGCAGGAAGATCCGTCCATTCGCCTTCTTCGAAGATGTCGAAAATATCATCGTATTCTTTGGGGATTAATTGTCGTAACGTAATTTTCTTTATTTTTGCTTCTTGCTGAACTGCTAGTCTGGTACTGAGGGTAGAGGCTTCTGCTATCGTCGGTTTGTCATCTTCAGGGTCCTATTTCAAGATACCTGTTTGTTCTCTTGGTCAATATAATTTACCAAAGGTCTTTGCTGATATAAAATTGATATCCACGTTCTTTCCTTGGATGTTTTGCAAGGCGTGTGTTCCGGTACTCCCGAATTCTTGGGTATTCAATTCCATTTCGTCCAGGTCTTGCACTTCTTTAAGTGCCCTGTGGTCAATTTTTTCGATAATCATTGGTGCTATTTGGTCTCCCTTATTGAACTTATAGTCTTCTTCTTTCAGGTTTATTAATAGGACTTGAATTTCTCCTTAATGATCGTCATCGATCACCGATCACCCCTGCGCCTGTGGTAATGTCATATCGCATGGCTAATCCACTACCCATGGCTATCCTGGCATAGATTCCATTGGGTAATCCTATCGCTATTCCTGTCTTGATCATGGCCTGTCCCTTGGCTGGGATAGTTGTACCATGTGTGCAGTACAGGTCGTATCCTGCAGCTTTCATCGATCGTCGTTTGCTCTGCCCACTATGTCAGGCCAGCCTGCCCCTCCCGTCCCCTCTGGCCCAGGCCCTTTGCGCACCGCCTCCTCTCGCAACAGCTTGAGGTCCAACTCTGTCGGCTCTCGAGCCCCCACCCCAGTCCTCACCCTGTCTCAGGAAGATCACACCATCTGCCGCCCCGCTGCTGAAGCCGCGGAATCCCTTCACCTTGACCACGGGACCTTCCCCACTCTCTTCACTCCTACCTCTCCCTCCTCCAATCTCTCAGATGGAGAGAGACGCATCCTCCCGGTCCTCGCTGCCTTAGTTTCCAAGGTCCACCAACTCGCCTCAGAAGTGGCACTCCTGAAGGCCAACCCTCCTCTCACTACTGCCTCTACTCCCCCCCAAGTAGACCCCCACATCACGGCTGCTGTCCGAGACCTGACCTCCAAGGTCACTTCCCTCGCCGCACGGCCCCCTCCCGCCACCCTAGCCCCTAGAGGCTCGGTCCCCCCTCTCCTCCCCCTCCAAAGAAGAAACCGGTTCTCATCCTTTCACACCAGGGAAATCTGACAGTCGCCTCCGCTGACTTTCCGATTTTTGTCTCAGGCTAATGGTACGGCTCTCCGGAGTCTTATGCTAGAGACAAAAACAACTCCCGTGAGGCAGATATCTTCTTCGCCTCAGTCAACCCTACTGGTGGTGAAGCATCTAAAGTCCCCAAGACGGAGAGGTTTCCCACTCCGATCAGTCAGCACTTTGTCCCTGGCCCCCCTCCAGGATACACAGTGGCCTCCTCCCCCCTCCCGCCCGGGCCCGGAGGCTGGGCCCAGGTTGCGAGCTCAAGTAAGAGGGCAGGCAAACGCGCCACTGCTGCTCAGGTCGCCCTTCCATCGGCCACCGCGAGTAGGGACGTGGATAAGCCCCCCCCCCCGCTTCCCACGGCCCAACGTTGTCTCTATGCCCCACACCTCCTTCCAGCCCCCTTTGGGGATCCCCTAAACATGTCTGCCGCCCTCCCCGACATCGTTGCGTCCGTTCTGCGATCCGCCGGCTGCACCCTTCCCATCGCCTTCTCTGCCTCTGTAAACGTCAACAGGGCAGTCACCCTCACTGCCAACCCCAGGACCCCGGCCTCGGCTTATGCTCTTTTCTTCCCCGCCTTAACCAAGAAGCTAAACCAGTCCTTCGTAGTTGGAGAGAATCCCTTCCAGGATTTCCGCACTGCGCCTCTTTTCACTGATGTTCTCATTCACAACCTACCCCTCTCCATGCTCCCCGCCGACCTGATGAAGCTATTTTCAAAGCTCCATGACTCCCTACTCAACTCCACTGACCTCTCCATCCTCTCAGCCCGCTTCCTCCAGCGGGACCAGGCCCTCCGCGAGTCCAAGAACACCACTTCCGTCGTTGTCTCCGTCCTCCCTCAAGATCTTCACCTACTTGGCCCTGACCCTCATCGAGAAGGTTCAAAGATCCGCCGGTTCAACCGCATGAGGAACGTCCACCTCGCCCACCCTGCCTCCCGTGACACACAATGTCGCAAATGCTATCGCTTCAGCCATTCCAAGCCCCTCTGCAAGGAGGAGCACCACACCTGCCCTATCTGTCCTAAGTCCCATTACAGGGCTGAGCACGGGTGTGCAAATAAGATGTACCCCAAACAGGGTAACATCAAAGTGGTTCCTGACTGCTGCACCGTGACTCCTTTGCGTTAACTGTGACGAAGAATACCCTGCTACTTCCCCTACATGCCTGACCAGGACAGCTATTAAGGAGGCTGCTCAACTCCCTAGGGATCAGGTTATCCCCGACACCCCTCAGCATAGCTCCCACCCGACCGACCCCGTCACCCCCCAGCAACAACCCTCATCGTCCCAACCCCCCGTGAACACGGCCCAGCAGGTTGCTGCAGACGGCCTCTTCAAGGCCCGCCACCTCAGCCAGCTCACTACTCGTCCCCTCCCTTCCTCCTCTGGCACCAGCCCCCTCTGGCCGCCCGCATGCCCACAAGACAGCTTTTCCGCTCTGATGCCCCAACTACGAATTGGGCGGAGGATCCTCCCCTCGACAGTAACATGGAACTGTAAATGAGAGCACACCCTGCGCCCCCATTGTCAGATGCTCCTCCACGTTCCCACTTTCCCCCTGGTACCTCGGCCCCCAAGCTCTCCTTCGTCTAACATAACTGTCTTGGTAGTAGTTTTGTTTTTCATACTTTGTTTTCGTTTTTCACCTCGGCGGAAAACTCTACTCTTATTGTTACTTTAAAAGATGTTCCTTTGTTTGCGGGCCGCCCTTTAGTCGCGAGCCCCTATAAATGTTTTTTTCCTCCCGCTTCCTCAGAATACAAGACGCATGTAGCTGTCTATGTAGCTGACCAATTGTTATCTGTTGTTTCTGTTCTTCCTTTATTTTTTGACCAGGGCGACTACATGGGCGTCAACTTTCGCTCCCCCCAAGGAGTGTTTGGCTCACCCCAGCAGTTGTTCCGGCTTTATAACTCTTACTCTACTGCCACCCGGGATGGGACACTTCGCACCTTGTCTCCGGATCTTTCGTTTCCCCAACATCAGTTCCCTACACTTACACTCAGGGACTTCAATCTTCACTACCACCTGCCGGATCCTTCACGCGCCATCCCCCACTCAGAACTCTCTATCTTTGAACCCTACTTCATTAAGGCCTCAGCCAACACCTTTTCCCTCCTCAACCTTCCTGGTATTTACACTATGTTCCCATTTGATAACCTGTCGAGAGCCTCCGTTTTGGACCTTGCCTTCGCCAACCGCAGCCCCCTCCTGTACCATCACTCCTGGAATGCCTCTCTTCATTCTATAGGCTCTGGTCATATTGCTATTTCCATTGCCTTTGGACAGCTCTCCACGATGGTTCCCCCCCCTAGACCTGACTGGAAAGCCATCAACTGGTCTGCCGTCGCCCCAATCCTTCAGTCTGTTATAGTTCCCCCGCCTCCCTCTTTTCCCACTTCGTCCTCACTGGCCACTTGGTTTGACTCGAGCCAGACATCTCTTACCACGCCTGTGCTGTCGACTATCCCGACTAAGCGGCCTTCCTTCTATTCGAAACCTTGGTGGTCCTCCAACCTCTCGAGCCTTCGTCGGATTTACAACCACACCTCACGCGAATTCAGGTCTGGCTCTGCTTCCAGATGGGAACTAACTCAGGCTCGCAACTCTTACTTCAAGGCAATCAACAAGGCCAAGGCTGCCCTTTGGGATCAGTTCCTCTTGGGGGCGGACTCGCGTTCAATTTGGGACGCCAAAAAGTTCGCCTATGGCCGGGCGCCAGAGCGCTTCCCTTCACTCCTAAATACCTCCTCCGCTCTCGAAATCAATTCAGCCCTCATTAACCACGTTTTTCCCCTTCCCCCTCCCCCTCCCCCCCCTTCGGTCCTCCTCCCTCCTCTCCCTGACATACCTGCTGTCACCCAAGATGAGGTCTCCCTTGTCCTACGCCGCTCCTCCTCCTCCTCCGCCCCTGGCCCCGACACCATCCCATATGGGGTCTGGAAAAACGTTCATCGAGCCCATGAAAACGTCCTCTTTTCACAGCTCACCCCCCTCCTCCTACACGGTGTTCACCCCCCCTGCCTGAAGAAGGAGAATGGCATCGTTCTTGATAAACCTAGCAAAGCTGACTACATGACGCCTGCTTCATTCCGCATTATCGTACTTCTGCAGACGGTTTCGAAGATCCTGGAAACGATCATGGAATACCGCCTTGCTGCTTTCTCCTGCTCAACTCTCCTCACTAACCTCCACTAATGTGGTTCACTTGCTGGTCTTAGGTCTACGATGCGGTGGCCACCCTCCAAAATGAAGTCCGCCTCCTCCAGACCTCGCGTCTTAAGGTCTCCTCTCTCTTCCTCGACAGTAAGGGTGGGTTCGATAACGTTAACTCAAACCAACTTTGCACTATGCTTTGCCGCTTTTCTACTCCCAAGTATATGGATTCCTGGATTTCGTCCTTCCTCACCTCCCGCCAGTGCCGCCTCATCTTTCAGGGTGCCCTGGGAGTTTTTTTGCCTTTTTCAGTTGTGACCCCACAAGGCTCTGCGATTTCTCCAGTTTTGATTGTTATTTATGTTTCCCGCCTCCACATTTCCATCCCCCGGGGAGTCGTTATATCCTATATGGACGATTTCTCTATCACTGTGGGCTCTGCTGCCTTCCGCTCGAACATCACACTCATCCGGCGTGCTTTCCTCACCCTCAACAATCGCGCGGCGCCACTAGGGGTCTCCTTCACGATCCCCAAAACTGAACTCATCGACTGGCGTACCTCTAGGGACCGCAACCTGGTCTGTTATGCCCCCATCTCCATCAACTCCATCCTGTTCAGCCCCACTGCGGAGCTCCGCTGGCTTGGCTACTGGCTCACGCCAACCTTAGAAACCTCCTCACACTTCCACTGCCGTCTTGCGCTGGCCTGGGCTTCCTTCGCCTTAGTCAAGCGCCTCAGTCCTGCTGGGAAGGGTCTTTCCCCTTGGTGCTGTCGGAAGTTGGCAATTAGACTTCTCTTCCTGATTCTTACGTATGGTGCTGATCTCCTCGTTCCTAATGGGACCATCCTACGCAAACTCGACTCCTTCTGGCATGAAGTCCTCCGTTGGGCCACCAACTGCTTCAGGTCTACCGTCCCAGCTATCCTCTACCGTGAAGCCTCCCTTCCGCGTGTCTCCCTTGCCCTACATCATAAACGCAAGTTAGCGGCACTACGCCTCCTCTGCTCGCCACCTCACATCACACCTACGGCTGCCTGCCTTGATCCACGCGTTCCAACCTGGGACTCCTGGCCTGCCCCCTCGCACCACTATCTCCACGCACCCCTCTGTGGCTCTTATCTCCCTCGCCTTTGGTCTAGTACCCCCTTCGCTTTTCGGCGCTACCTCCCCCTCGATGTCATCGCTTTCTCAGACAAGGACCTCCTGCCCGACAAACTCCCCCTAGCCTCCCCTCACCACCTACTTCCTCGCCCGTATGATCCGGCGGGCACTCCTCCTTACCCCTCCCTCAAGTCAAAAGCAGTCGCCTCTACCTTTGCCGCCTGGGCCGCCCTGCCATCCCCCAACTCCTACAAGGTCCCTCTTTCCTTTGTCCTTCACGCCTTTATGGGTCTGCCTAATTTTTCCGCTGGCCGTCTCCATCCAATGAGGGCTGGGAAAAGCTACCTCGCCGCACACACCTCTTGGTTTAACTGTGACACCTCCACCCTGTGCCCATGCCGTGAGGAGACAGACGAGACCTTCGATCACGCCATTCTCCACTGCCCGGCCAAGGCCTAAGAGAGAGTCACCCACCTTCAGGGTATCTCCTGTTTGGCCCCTGACGCCTGCGTTTGGTCCTTGGCCTCGCTCATCGTTGGCTTGGCTGGTTACGTTTCCTCAACGGCCACAGGCTTCCCTCCCAGTATGCCACTCTTGAACTTAGCCTCTCCACTTGCGCCCCCCCCTCTTGGCTCCCCGGTGCTCCCGTCCTCCTCTTCAGGTTCCTCCGTGTGAGGTCTTAGGCGGCTACTATTTTGCTTTGCCATTAGCTTCGGCGGTGGTTTTTCCTTACTTGATAACTGTTATTGTTTTTAGGTGCCCATGGCGTCAGCTGTGAGCGGTGATCATGATGATGGGTTTCTTTACTTATGTTTCTCCTTGGACTGGGCTGTTGTTTTGGGCTGAGGATTCTTTACTTTTTACGTTAGTCATCGTTGGCGATGCTAGGAAGTGTGTTTTCCCGCTTTGAAGGAATGGTTGCATTATTTGAGTTCTGTCATTTCATTTGTTACTGCGTCGGAATTAAGGCTTCTGGTATGCAAACGCGCAAGCTGCATGTACGTTTTGGGGCCAGAATCAATAAACATATAATAGAAAAAAAAAAAAGAAAAAAAAGGCAACTAGGCTATGTCTGAGAAGGGACTTTTCCCTTGTTGGGGTCGCATGCTGGCCGTTGGTCTTCCCTTCCCGATTCTCACGTAGGGCGCTGATCTCCACATTCCCAATGCAATCATCCTATGCAAACTTGACTCCTTCTGGCATGTGGTTCTCTGCTGGGTCTCCAACTGCTTCAGATCTACCACCCCCGCTATTCTCTACCGTGAAGCCTGCCTTCCCCCTGTCTCCCTTGCCCTACAGCACAAACACAAGCTAGCGGCACTACGCCTCCTTTGTTTGCCACCTCACATCAATCCTGCGGCTGCCGGCCTTGATCCACGCGTCCCAACCTGTGACTCCTGGAGCTCCCCCACCCACCGCTATTTCCTCGCGCCTCTCCGTGGCTCATATCACGCTCGCCTTTGGTCCACTGCCCCCTCCGCTTTTCGTCGCCACCTCCTCATCGAAGCCATCGCTTTCTCGGTCACGAATCTCCTGCCCGACAAGCTCACCCAGGCCTCCCCTCACCTTCGGCTCCCTCGCCTGTAGGAACCCGCGGGCGCACCTGACTACGGCTCCCTCAAGTCAAAGGCCGTTGCCACCACCTTTGCCGCCTGGGCCGCTTTGCCAGCCCCCTCTTCCTACACGTTCTCTCCTTTCTTTACCCCTCACCCCTTCATGGGTCTACCCAAGTTCTCTGCTGGCCGAATTCATCAGATGAGGGCCAGGAAAAGCTACCTCGCCGCTCACACATCCGGGTTCAATCGTGACACCTCCATCCTGTGCCCTTTCTTTGAGAAGACAGACGAGTCTTTTGATCACGCCATCCTCCACTGTGATGCCAAGGCGCAAGAGAGAGCCACCCACCTTCACGGTATCTCCAGTCTGGCGGCTGATGCCCCCGTTTGGTCCTCGGCCTCACTCACTGTCTGCCTGGCTTGCTAGGTTTCCTCCACGGCCACTGGCTTTCCTCCCAGTATGCCACCTGTGGTCTTGACCTTCCCGCCAGGGTCGCCCGCACAGGGCTTGCTGGTACACCTAGACACCTCTCCTGATCCATCCTTATAAGATCTTGGAGTTACGATTATGATCTGCCATCGGATTTGGCAGTGGCGTTCCTTATGTATTTTCTGTTATTGTTTTTAGGTGCCCATGGCATCGGCTGTGCGTGGTGATTATGATGATGGGTTTCTTTACTTATGACTTTCCTTGGACTGGGTTATTGTTTTGGGCTGAGGTTGTTTTACATTTTATGTTAGTCGTCGATGGCGATGCGCGAGATTATATTTTCCCGCTTTGAAGGATTGGTTGCATTGTTTGAGTTTGTTATTTTATTTGTTACTCCGTTGCAATTAAGGCTTTTTGTAGGCCATAGCGCGAGCTGCATGTACATTTTTAGGCCAGAATCAATAAACATATGAAGGGAAAAAAAGAATAAAAAAAAGTAACTAGGCTATGTTATGCTCCGTCTCCGTTACAACCACAGTGATTGAAAAAACCACACCAAGTTTTCTGGCATGACCTGCTCTCATTGGCTAGAAGGCTTTTCTCACAGCCTCGCTCTTTACCCCGCTCGGGTAAACCTTGCTCTACTCCCCAAACAACCCAGAGTCTGCCCTGCCCACAATGTCAGGTCAGCCTGTTCCCCCCGTCCCCCAGGGTCCAGGCCCACTGCGCACTGCCTCCTCTGCCAACAGCTTGAGGTCCAACCCAGTCGGCTCTCGAGCCCATACTGCCGTCCTCGCCCCGCCTCAGGAAGGCCACACTATCTGTCGCTCCGCTGCCGAAGCCGCGGAATCCCTTCACCTTGACCCTTGGACTTTCTATAATCTCTTCACTCCTCCCTCCTCCTCTAATGATTTCTCGGATGGGGAAAAGTGCATCCTACCCGTCCTCGCTGCTTTAGTGTCTAAGGTCCACCACCTTGCTTCAGAAGTAGCACTCTTGAAAGCCAGCGCCCCTCTCTCTGTTGCCCCTACTCCCCCCCAAACAGATCCTATCATCAGGGCTGCTCTCCAGGACCTGACCTCTATGGTCACCTCCCTTGCCGCGTGGCCCCCTTCTGCCACCCTAGCCACCAGAGGCTCAGCCCCCCCCCTATTCCCCCTCCTAAGAACAAACCTATTCTTATCCCTTCATGCCAGGGAAAGCTCACGGTCCCCGCGGCTGATTTCCCCATCCTCGTCTCAGGCCAATGGTACGGCTCTTCAGAGTCCTATGCTAGAGACAACAATGACTCCCATGAGGCTGACATCTTCTTCGCCTTAGTCAATCCCACCGGTGGTGAGGCATCTAAGGTCCCCGGGAAGGACAGGTTTCCTACTCCAATCAGCCAGCACTTCGTCCCTGGCCCTCCTGCAGGATACACAGTCGGCTTCTCCACCCTCCCGCCCAAGCCCGACAGCAGGGCCCAGGTTGAAAGCTCCAGCAAGAGGCCTGGCAAACGCGCCACTGCTGCTCAGGTCGCCCTTGCATTGGCCACCGCGTGTAGGGACGTGGATAAGTCCCCTCCCCCGCTTCCCACGGCCCAACAGCTGTTCTCTGCCCCACGTCTCCTTCCAGCTCCCTTTGGGGACTCCCTGAACATGTCGGCCGCCCTCCCTGACATCGTCGCTTCTGTACCGCGATCCGCCGGCTGCACCCGCCCCGTCGCCTTCTCTGCTTCTGTCGATGTCAACAGGGTAGTCATCCTCACTTCCAACACCAGGACTCCGGCTTCGGCCTATGACCCTTTTTCCCCCGCCTTAACCAAGAAGCTCAACCAGTCCTTGGTAGTAGGAGATAATCCTTTTCAAGATTTCTGCACGGCGCCTCTCTTCACCGATGTTCTCATGTACAACCTGCCACTCTCCATGCTCCCTGCCCACCACGCGGAGCTGTTCTCGAAGCTCTATGACTCCCTGCTCAACTTCACTGACCCCTCCATCTTCTCAGCCCGCTAACTCCAGCGTGACAAGGCCCTCCGCGAGTCCAGAACACCACCTCCGTTGTTGTTTCTGTTCTCCCTCAAGACCTTCACCTACTTGGCCTTGACCTTCATCGTGAAAGTTCAAAGATCCGCCTGTTCAACCGTATGAGGAACGTCCACCTCGCCCATCCCGCCTCTCGTGACACACAGTGTCGCAAGTGCTATCGTTTTGACCACTCCAAGGCCCTCTGCAAGGAGGAAAACCACACATGCCCTATCTGTGCAAAGTCCTTCCCAGGGCCGAGCACAGATGCGCAAATGAGATGTGCCCCAGGCAGGGCAACATCAAGGTGGTTCCTGACTGCTGCACAGCAACTCCTCCCCTTTGTGTCAACTGCAACGAGGAACACCCTGCTACTTCTCCTACTTGCCTGACCAGGATAGCAATCAAAGAGGCCGCTCGGCTCTCAAGGGATCAGGTTATCCAGGACGCCCCTCAGCAAAGCTCCCACTAGGCTGATCCCGTCACCCCCCAACAATAACCCTCATTGTCCCAACCCCCCCTGAACATGGCCCAGCAGGTTGCTGCCGACGGCCTCTTCATGGCCTGCCATCTCAGCCAGCTTACCACCCGCCCTTCCTTCCTCCTGCGGCGCCTGCCCCCCCCTGGCCGCCCCCATGCCCTCATGGCGGCTCTTCCCCTCTGATGCCCCAACTACCAATTGGGTGGAGGATCCTCCCCTCAACAGTAAAATGGAACTGTAATTGAGAGCACACCCTGCTCCCCCATTGTCAGATGCTCCTCCACGTTCCCACTCTCACCCAGGTACTTCGGTTCCCAAGCTCTCCTTTGTTCAACATAATTGTCTTGGTAGCAGTTTTGATTTTCATACTTTGTTTTCGTTTTTCATCTTGGTGTAAGATTCCCTTTCTGTTGTGGCTTTACAAGATATTCCTTTGTTTAAAGGCCGCCCTTTAGGCGTGAGCCCCTACAAGTGTTTTTTTCCTCCATCTTCTTCAGAATACAAGACACGTGTAGCTGTTTATGCATCTGAACAGGTGGTATCTGTTGTTTCTGTTCTTCCTTTGTGGTTCAACTGGGGCGACTATATGGGTGTCAACTTTCGCTCCCCTCAAGGAGTGTTTGGTTCACCCGACCAGTTGTTCCGGCTTTCTAACTCTTATTCTACCGCCACCCATAATGGGTCAATTCGCACCTGGTCTCCTGATCTTCTTTTCCCTGAACACCAGTTCCGTACGCTCACGCTCGGGGACTTCAACCTTCACCACCACCTGCCTGTTCCTTCGCCCCCATCCTTCAGGCTGTCACAGTTCCACCGCCCTCCTCTTTCCCCACCTCGTCCTCACTCGCCAATTGGTTTGACTTGAGTCTGGCCTCTGTTACCACCCCAGTGCTATCAGCTACCCCTGCAAAGCGACTGTCCTTCTACTTGAAGCCTTGGTGGTCTCCCAACCTCTCGAGTCTCTATCAAATTTACCATCATACCACGTACAACTTCCGAACTGGCTCTGCCTCTCGTTGGGAACTAACTCAGGCTCGCAACTCTTACTTCAAAGCAATCAAGGAAGCCGAGGCTTCCTACTGGGACCAGTTTCTTTCGGGTGCAGACTGGCGTTCAATTTGAGACGCTAAGAATTTCGCCTATGGCCGGGCTCCAGAGCGCTTCCCTTAACTCCCAAATGCCTCCTCCCCTCTGGAATTCAATTCTGCTCTCATTACCCATGTCTTTCCTCTTCCTCCTCCCC